>PVKA01014224.1:0-40843 GCA_004027165.1 Ctenomys sociabilis
AAAGAAAGAAAGATGCTGAATTATTACAATTGGAGATGACTGTTTCTTTATCTGATCTGCTTGCTTCTGCTTGCTGCATGGAGAAGCTGCTTTTTTCTTTTTCCCTTTCTTCCTTGATCAGTTTCACTGATTTCATTTAGTAGGGGAATACATTTACAGATTTGTATAGTCTTTTCTTTATGTCATTTTCCCAAAGTTCCTTGTGGGCACAGCACCTCATAATTTGTTACTATTTCTTTTTTCTTTTCTTTTCTTTTTTTTTTTAATGTGATACTGGGGATTGAACTCAGGACCCTGCACTTGCCAGGCAAGCGCTTATTCTACTGAGCTATCTCGCCCGCTATTATTTCTTTACTGGAGAATTTTTAGTGTCTTCCTTAATTTTTTATTTTGTTTAGTGGAACCATGGATTGAACTCAGGCCCTTCCATTTGCCAGGGAAGCACTTATTCCACTGAGCCATTGCCCCAGCCCCCTTAATTTTTTAATTAGATGTATGAACATTACAAATTATAGTTGTGGGCCAGCAAGAGAGCTCAGCTGACTAAGCACTTGCTTGGCAAGTGCAAGGACCCAGGTTCGATCCCCGTTACCACATGACATGCCTGCTACCGAGTCCAGGCATGGTGGCACATGCCTATAATCCCAGTGCTGGGGAGACTGAAACAGGAGGATCACTACAAGTTTGAGCTGCTACAAGTAAGACCCTGAACCAAATATATTAATAATAATAATAATAATGAAAAGAAAAGAAATTATAGTTATTCCTTTGTAAATACTTTATTCTTAAATTTATTCCCTGAGATATATAGATTGATACTGTATACTAAGGTGAATATGATTCATGAGTAATAAAATTGATAATATATGATTAAAGTTGCTCACTAAGCTTCAATTTTTTTTCCTCTTATGGACTTACCCATATCATACATAAAACCTTGCATCTGTAGGAAATTATATTATTGTTGTTCTAAAATTATTCTCATTTTCTGTGTCATAACCACAAAAAAATGAAACATATAGAACAATCATTTAGAGATTGACCTTTTTTTTTTTTTTTTGGCCTTTGAACATTGTCAGCTTTTGACACTGTGTTGTACATGCTCAAGTTCTGTTAAGTTTTATAGATTCTTGAAGGAGTATCATAGAACAGATAGAAAGAATTTCCCCAAATGAGATGTTAGTAGACCTACGCCCTTACCTTGAATTTGCCACTAACCCTCTGCATGGCTGTGAGCATGTTACTTTTCTGCTTCTCATTTCATTTTAAACAATTGGAATAATATTATTCTCCTTTTTAGAATTCTTCTGACTAAAACTGCTTAGTAGTATATGCCGAATTAGAGTTGTATACCACTTCACCAAGTTTTAAAAGTGTTAAGGTGCAAATAAAAATGGTGTTTGCCTTCAAGAAATCTTTTAGTTTCATTTCTCTTTTAGTTTTTAAAGACAAGGTTTCACCATGCAGGCTAAGGCTAATCATGAACTTATTAGGTAGTCTGTGCTGACCTCAAACTCCTGGCAATCCTCTTGCCTTTCCTCCTGCCTCAGCCTCCCACTTGTTGGGATTAGAGAAATGTACCACCATGCCTGGCTATTTTCTTTTTTTTTTTTTGTCTTTTTTTTTTTTGAGACAGGGTCTCACTGTGCAGTTCAGGCTGGCCTTAAGCTCACTTTGTAGCTCAGGCTGGTCTCGAACTCACAACAATCCTCTGGCCTCAGCCTCCCTTGCCTGGCTATTTTCAATTCTTAAAACGTTAGATCATTAAGACAATCGATGGCACTGACCATTAGAAATTTTAACTATTGAAAGGTAATAATTTCAGTGAAATTGATTAATTTTTAAAAAGAGAAGACTGCTTGTTATTATATGGAAGACAATAATGAATCGTAGGGACTTTATGCTGTGTAGGAATATTAAGCATGATCTTGTTGCAATTTCTACTGCTGACCAACTCTGGGAATGCATTGATGCTTATAGATCCATACATGTTCATTATTGTCTTTAGATTGCACCATTCAAAGATTTTATAGATTTCAAGACATAAATATTGGTTGTGATTAAAGAAAAAAATTTTTTTTAATTTAAGAAAATCATTTCAAATCCTTCCATGTAAATGAGAGTTTTGTATTCTGCAGAATAAAGCTGCCAATGTTTTTCTGCTTTTTCATTTGAATAACTTTGATCCTCTTAGTGGAATGGAGTAGATAAAGCACTAGTAAGTTACATGATGGTGGAGGGACCAAAAACTAACTTGAGGGACTGGGGAGATGGCTCAGGGAATAAGCACTTCCCTGGCAAGTGCATGGGCCTGAGTTCAATCCCCAGTTCCACAAAAAAAAAGAAAACCTAACTTGATTATGTTTATGTAATTACTTAATTCTAACTACTTAAATGATAGAGAAATGTTTAAGAAGATTTTTATCACTGTTCCAGGAAATGATAAAGTTTAGACAAAAAAAATTCTTTTAGAAATTGATGGTGTAATCTAATAATAAAATTCACTGGTTGAATGTTTAAAATCTGAAATTTCTAAGTTTAGTGCCTGCATGGAGTCTTTGTGACCCTATTTCTTTATTTCTGTGCTTTATATTTTGTCTATGTGCATGATTAATAATAATTTTCAATATTAATTGTTTCTAACTTTCTCTTGCACGTTTTCTTCTTGGATTTGCTGTTCTCTTCAGTCTCACTTCAAGGTCAGTATGCTTGTATGAAAACAAAGATACATAATTGAGCATGGTTTACTAACATTATCTTCGACTCTGACATGGAACTAAAAATCAGGAAACTTATTACAAGAAAGAATATCTAAAAATGTAATTATGATTGCATAAGATGTTAGGAGAATTAGGCATATCAAAAACTATGCAAACAACTAATTTGAAGATAGTGCTATGCAATACAATGAATACTGTGAAATTAAAAACAAATACTGGATGTAAAATTTTTGATTTAAATAATAGAATAATCCTACTGATCTGGATTTCTTAAGAAAACTGGACATGTTCAGACTCACCAGGCAATGAGGAAGACAAAAATTTGTTTTATATTAATTTCATCAGAAGTGTGTTTTTGGTGTTAAATACAGCGAAAGTGTTGGTGGCCATAGCCTATTAATTTGTATATAGTTTTGAGTTATTCCACCAATCTTCATATATACATATCCTTTACACTTGGGTTTGGTTTTGTGATTTAGTAATGACAAGAATAACAACCACTACTATTGTCTATATGCCCATTTTCAACTAACAGCCCAGTTTATAAAATAAATGGAGTTTTGAGGGATCAGCAGTATCAAAATTATATCTTCACACATCTTTACTTGCTTTTGTTTTTGCAGAACTGGTGTTCCATTTCTTTTCCAAAGTTACTATTTCTATTCTTTTTTCTTCTTAGCAGCTTTTAAAACTTTATTCTGTACATTAAATCATTTCTTGTGTTTTTTTCTTTTCTTTCTTTTGAATCTTCCAAACATAAGTCATATCCTACTTTATCTCATTCCTAAATACAAAGTTACACAATCTTTTTCAGTGTATTTTTGCCAGAATCAACATAGTGTCTTTAGTTATGCCTTTTATTCTTTGTTTTGCTTTTCATTTATTTGTGCCATTGTTGAAAGAATAGTTTCTGTTTGTGCTTTCCACTTCCATATTTCCTGTTTGTTTGCAAACAGTCTATTTAGGATTGTTCTCTTATTGCTGTGCTAACATTGCTTGAGTGGTGTACTTACTACTTGCTAAATTCAGTGACGTAGTCTGAGGACTGGATCTCTCTTGGTGTCTCTATCCTTTTCTTCTAGAAACACAGTTTATCCTATATTTTCTCCTATGTCTAATAGACCATGTCAGTATTTTCAGTCTATTTTACTTTTCATTTTTATGTTTCTGCACTCTGATATGTCTTATATTCTTCTGGAAAGTTCCTTTTCATGTATGTTATTGCCACAGTGTTCTCTCAACACTGACATTGCAAAAAATAGTCCAGCAGTTACTAGATGAATCAGAACCAAAAGAAACAAACTGAAAAACAAACCCTGCAAGTTACAAGAGTTTAAGAAAGGTTAGAAGGTGACATAATAGGTGTAAGAAGCTTATCTACTAACATCTGTAACTGCTCTAGAGTTATTAAGAAGTATGTTTTTCATTGTGGTCACTATCTATAGTTATCTGAGAAATTATTTCCAATTTTTTTTTTTTTTCTAGAGCTTCATACATTTGTTTTGTTGTTAACACTTGAGAGAGGCCAAGGGCTGGCCAAATAGCTCAGCAGATTAAAGCACCTGCAAACAGGTATACGGGCCAGGGGCTTGATCCTTGGGCCTGCCTTGCCAGCCCTCCTGAGACAGAAATTGAGACTGGGCATGGTGACATGCACCTGTAATCCTAGCACTTGGGAGTCTGTAAACAGGAGGATCATCATGAGTCCAATCTAGTAGTGAGACCCTGAACACCCTTATAGACCCTTCTCTAAAATACAGGAAAAATAATAGCAATAATAAAGAGAGGTGGTAGGTAACGGTCGCCAGCGCCAGGGTCATTTTGTTGCTGGGAAGGGATGGCCCTCGCTCGCGGTGGTTAGCAAGATGAGCAAAGATGCGCAGATGAGAGCAACGATTAACCAAAAGTTAATAGAAACTGGAGAAAGAGAACGCCTCAAAGAATTGCTGTGAGCTAAATTAATTGAACGTGGCTGGAAGGATCAATTGAAGGCCCACTATAAAGAGGTAATTAAGGAAAAAGGACTAGAACACATTACTGTTGATGACTTGGTGGCTGAAATCACTCCAAAAGGCAGAGCTCTGATACCCAACAGTAAAGAAGGAACTCCTACAAAGAATAAGAACATTCCTTGCCCAGCATGCCAGCCTTTAAGGTTGAATTAGATTGTGTTGTTCTGTGGTTTTATTTCTGAAAGTAAAACTTGCCATAGATTAGAAGTTGATTTCCCAAAATAAAGTCCTTTTTTGTATGATGGTGTACAGTTTTCAGTAATGATGTATACATTGTATTGATTTTTTTTCCCTAAATGTGTTATTTTAATAAATACCTCATGAATAAAAAAATAATAATAAATAAAGAGAGGCCAGGTGGGTGGCATTCAGATTGTCCTACCTCATGGCGCTCTGGTTTTGCCTTTGGTGGACTGAATGTCTGGGGTTGCATCTTCTTTAAGTGTCTTCTCATTTTGTGTTTTTCATTAATTTAATTTCTGAATTGATGCTTGCAAATTTACCTATGGAGAGTAGCTTTATTGCTAGTATTTAGAACCTTTAGGGAACTGGGGATATAGCTCAGTCCTATAAGCACCTTTCTGGCAAGTGCAAGGACCTGAGTTAAATTCCTGGTACCAAAAAAGAGAAAAAAAAGAAAGAACCCTTAGAAAATGACTACCACTCAGAGGTGTTCCAGGTATAGATGATGTTTAGGTTTTGAGACAGTTGCAAGGTTCTTCAGTTTATTGGGCACAAGAAGTGCTGTATGGTTGGCCCAGCCTTAGTTTCTTTTGTACTCACCCACAGTATTTTCTATATATGAACTTTAGACAGTCTCAACTATTGGTACAGTTTAAAGAGGCAAGTTTAGGTGCTGGGGAGATAGCTCGGTGGGTCTAAGTGGCTGCCTGGCAAGTGCAAGGACTTGGGTTCCATCTCTGTTACGTTATATTGTGCTGGCCCCACGCCATGCCAGCCCATAATTTGAGAGTATAATTCAGGAGAAAGTTGAGGAAATTTTAATTGGCATCCAGCAACAAATCTGTGGGTTAATATGATTTACTTGCATACACATGGTATTGCTCTGCTGTTTTCATTGCTTTATGTTCAGCATATATAATATTTACATTTGTTTTGGGAAATTGGTATATATAAATCATATTTTGATGATTTTCAGTCCCCTTTCCCCACCATACCACTCTTATCCCTTCTACTGCTCCCCCATCTCAACAATTATTCTTCCTTGTGTTCTAGTGCTTTTTTCCCTTGTTTTACTCTTTATATTTTGTTATTCTCATAAGAGATACTTAACATTTTGTGTCTGATTTATTTCACTTAATTGTATGATCTTACACCCATTTTCCTGTGACATGAATTTGAGTGTTGGGTTCATTTTCTTTTGTTCATTTGTTGATTTATGCGCAACAGGGCTCTTTCCAGAGCCTAGCCATTGCACATTGTGATGCTAGAAAAATGAGTAAACATTTATTAGTTTAGTATAATGACTTTAATTCAGGAATATACCTAAGAAAGGTATAGTTGGGTAAAACAATGTTTATTTTTAGTATTCTTAGGAATCTTTATACTGATTTCTGTTATATTTTTATTTTAATCTTTATTTATTTATTTGTTTGGTACAGGGTCTCACTACATAGCTCAGACTCATAGTGATCTTCCTATCTCAGCCTTCCCAGTGCTGGGATAATAGGCATGCACCACCATGCCCAGTTTTGGTGGCTGGCACTGCACAGGGCTGGTATAGCATGAAGTACTGGGGATTGAATGCGGCTCCTTGGGCTTGCCAGGTAGGCATTTAGACTGCCAAGCTATCTTCCCAGCCCCTCTGTTGTGTTTTTATTATTATCTTTCCCCAGCATTGCAGAAAGGTTCCCCCCAACCCCAACGAGTATTTGCTTTTGTGTGTGTGTGTTTGACTGTGGTAAGGTGGAGTCTTAAGAGCTGTAGCCATACTCTGTCCTCACATTAGTCACTTCTGTTGCCTATAGTTTCAGTAGAATTCTTCATCTTCTGGTACCTTTGTTGACTCTAATCCTTTGTTAAGCTGATCATTAATGTTTTGTATCATCTATCTATTTTTGGCATCAGGACTCAAATTCAGGATCTCACGCTTTCTGAGCAGGCATGGTGCCTCTTGCCTCTTTTCCAATATCCTTTGTCTGTGTACCTCTATTATCTTTGAGTTAATGAAACAGCTTATTGATTTGTTCTTTTTCATATTGTATAATATAGTTTTTGATTTCTTCCCTAATAATGTCCTTGGGGGAGATGGTAGCTTTTGGATTCAGTTTGTTCCTTTGTTTTCTCATGTTTTTGTTTTTGTTTTGGTTGGTCTGGTCTGTTTTTCTGTTTGTGTGCTGAGGTTTGAGGGCCAATAAAATTGAAAAGGCTTTGTTGCTAATTTGGAGAGCTCTTATAGTTAATGTCTATTTTACTGAAGATGCACATTGGGCAAAACCTTTGCCTCTTTCCCAATATCCAACTACCTTCCTTTGTTAATTTAGTGAGAGGTATGTACTGTGTAATTAGCTGACCACACAGTTTCCAGAAATGTACTGCAGTAAAGTTGAAGAGAAAGTAGGTGTTAGCATACTATAAATACCAATTATTGACAAAAACTATGCCTCTACTGTCAACAGCAAAGCAATCACCAGCAATAATAAAGTTTTTAAAATGTTAACATAGATGTTGACATATCTTAAGAACCAATACCTATCACTGCACCACCCTCAACAATAGAAAGTAAGGCTGGGGAGGTAGCTTGGTGGTCTAAGCACCTGCCTGACAAGCACAAGGTCCTGGGTTCAATCCCCAGTACTACATTCAGTGCTGGCCACCAAAACCAGGTGTAGTGGTGCATGCCTGTAAACCCATTGCTGGGGAGTCTGAGATAGGAGGGTCACTACAAGTCAGAGCTGCATAGTGAGACCCTGTACCAAATTAAAAAAAAAAAAAAAGTAGACCTATAATAATATAGAAAGACAAACCACATACTGACATACAATATATACCTGCCAAAAATTTATTACCACCTTGAACAACAGAATGCAGCAGTAATAGTTGAATATATAATTGAATATATAAAAATTAATACAGCTTACTATATTGAAAATGATAAAAATGGAGACAACAAATGACAAAAATGATGTTTGAGAAGTAAGGTAAGAAAAGTGAGATCATGAATACAATAAAGAGTAAGAGATGATAGAATTAAATAAATTAGTAGAAAAAGGGTGGGGAGAGCAAAAGAACAGAAAAAAGAATCCTGAGCTAGGCATGATGTTATACACCTGTAATACCAGTAATTAGGGAGGTTTAGGCCAGCTTGTGCTACAGAGTGAGCTTAAGACCAGCCTGAACTGAAAAGCAAGACCCTGTCTAAAAATGACAGAATAAAACTCTGACATGAAAAATCCCCAAATAATCAAGAAAAAAAAGATCCATGAGTCCAGAATTTTTTCTCTATGTCTTTGAATGTGTAGTTTCCTTTTTTGGCCTGTTGTATTGGAATCCATCAGATAAGCTGGATCGATTGTGAATCTATCCTAAGTTTTATTTTATTCCTACACTCTTTTTGCATGTAAATTCAGCCTTCCTACTAAGTATGACAGATGTCATTTTTGCCCAAGGGCTGTTTTCATTCCAGCTTGTCCATTAGTCACTGCTTTTTGTGCTTAACTTAACAACTTATGAGTTTGTGAGCCACACTTTACTTTGCCCTGAGCTTCCTTTTTTTCCACCAGAGGCCCCTCTTCACCGTAGACTGTGGTGATTATCTGAGCTAGCATGTATTGAAATTAGTTCTTCTTGAAGGTATAGTAAAATTAAGTAGTGAATCAACTGGTCCTGGACTTCCTATTTGTTGGTAACTTTATTACTGCCTCTATTTCTTTACCTATTACTGGTTGGTTCAGTGTTTTTACCTGATTGGTTCCATTTTGAAGAGTTATGTGTATCTCAGAATTTATCCACTAGATTTTGCAATTTATTAGAATTTAAGTTGGACAATACTTTGTTTATTCTGTGGGGTTTCACTAGTTTGTGTTGTAATTTTAGCTTTTTTATTTCTGATTACACTGATTCATTTTTTTGTTTGTTTTTTCCCTCTATTTTGGTCAGTTTGGGTAAGGGTTTTTCAGCCTCTATATCTTTTGGAGAAATACGAATCATTGATCTTTTCATCTCAATTTCATTGACTTTTGTTCTGGTCTTTATAATTTCTTCTGATAGTTTTAGGCTTGTATTCTTGTTTTTCTAAGAACACTGAAGTGTATTATTTATTTAGTTATTTGCGACCTTCTGTGTTTGTAATATAGACATTCAATTATGAACTTTTAATATAGAATAGCATTCATTGTATCCTACATAACATGATCTAATTTATCATTTAATCTTTGCTGATATTTTTCTGTGATGTGTTAATAATTCAGATGGGTATTCAGTCTCTGTGCATTTGAAAAATTTTTGACTTCTATTTGTTTGTAATTTCACATTATTGTGATCTGATAGGATGGAAACATTATTTTAGTTTATTTTTCATTTATCGAGGCATGCTTTATTTCCTAAAATATGGTCTCCTTTTGAGAAAATACATGAACAGTTGAGAATAGGTTATCTACTGTTTTTGCATGAAGTATTTCATATATCTATGTTAAATCCATTTGTTCTGTGCTAACTTTGGTTTTTTTTTTAATGTCCTTTGAATATTTGTATTATTTCAATTAAAGCAATCATTTTTTGCTAGCGGCCTTCCAGTCCCAACTAAAATGACACAGCATTGCATTAAAAATACCGGGGCAAAATACCAGGATAGTTCAGATGTCCAACGCAGGCCGGCCAGCCCAAATTCACGCAGACCAGGCACACTTGTCCTGCACTGTTTTTGTGGGAAGTAGTAATGACCTCAGGACAGATGTCTTCTAGGCTCCTTCTGCAGTCTCCTATGTATCTTTTCAAATAAGGTTAGAACAATGTGCAAAGGTAAACAAAAACATCAGAGATGAAATGAGAAAATCCCAGCCTCTTTGTCTTCCTGAGGGTCTTCCCATCTTGGGACAGAGCTCAACTCTGAGGGGAAGGTTTGGCAGCACGTCTCTTAAAAGAAGTCCTCTCACAGCAGCACATCAATTGCTCATGGTGTAATGACTAGACTGTGTAGGATCAGACAGTGTACAGGAACATGCATTAAATGGATAGATGGCTGTGTTTTTGTTCTTGTTCTAGTTATTCCAGCTTTATTTTATTTAAAGTTTACAGGTAGCAGAAGAATTCAAACAGCTCCATTCAGTGTTTTATTCATCTCTGCTTTAGGGTGAGTGGCACTCAGGTTCGAGGAACAGCCAAAATCCAAAAGCTCCAACATTCTGTGTATCTGCATCAGTGGTGTTCGGATCTGGGGCTGGCACTCTGGTAACAGAATTTTCTCCCTTTGCTCTCTCCAGCTTCTGTAGCTGGATGGGTTCTCTCACAGGACTTCTATGTCCTCTCTATCAGATGTGTAGCATCGCCTGTCATACCTACTGTGCTACTTTCTGCTGGGAATAGCAACAGTAGCCTCACACCTGGGCTTGCTGATGCAGAAGTCTGTGCCAGGAGCCTGGATCGCTATGCAGTGGTGACTTGGCTGTCTTCAAAATTTATTTGGGAACATGGGTAGGTTCTGGTGAAAGATTAGCAGGTGATTTTACATAGAATAAAGAGCTTCACTTTTCCAGCTCAGTTTTTCTAGCCCTTTTATTAAGAAGGCTGAAAAATCATTTTTTCTACTTGAGAATAACCTACTCTAAAATATTCCTCATCTGTTGGATGAGAATTCTGTGCTAACTTTGGTTTTTTTGTTTAACCTGTTTTTTTTTTTTTTTGGAGTGATATGTTCAAGTCCTCCCCTTTGATTGTTTTGTTGTCTATCCCTATGTGGTAAGTAGTTTTTGTTTTATGAATTTAATTACATTGACATTCAGGGCATAGTATTTTCAGTTAATTTTAATCCTTAGCTGTAAACCCTAATCCTAACCCAAATGGATGAAAACCGCCCTTAGTATGGGAGAGCCTAATGTGAAATCACAAGATACTACAGTACTTTGATTAATCTAAAATTGTAAAAAAGAGAAAAAATAGAATAGAATGGAAAAGAAATGATATAAGAGGAAAGAACAGAGAGAATAAGGTATATAAGAGAAAATAGTAAATGCAGATACAGGATGAGATTGTTAATGGGAGGAAAATGAAGAGGTAGGAAAGTTATATTCAGCTGTTGAAATAACAGTTAAGTAAGTTACATCACACTAAGGAGCAGCCTTTGATATGGACCTATCTGTCTAAATAATAAGGAACATTATACAAGGAACAGCAGAAAAAACTGTATCTGTAGTTTTATCCATACACACATGTATATAAAAGCCTAATTATAAGGACGTTAAAAGGAAAAGGACAATTAATTATCTTTATTAGGTTTGGGGACAGGAATAGAAAGGGTTAAGGTGAGTGTTTTAATTCATCTTGTCCATTCTGTTGTCTGTCAGGGACATGCTTGGGACCCTAATGTTTTCTGAAGGCTGATAGGTCTCTTGGACTCCTTTGTCTGATAGCTGATGGATTTGATATTTGCTCAGCACTGCCCCCCTCTGTGGGATTCAAGGGCTCTGTGTCTACATCTCTCCTATTACACTGAGCCTGTCTCTGCCAACTGCAGTGTTCCCTAAGGTCACACAGGAGGTAGTATCCCCACCCTGTTGCATTCTGATGCCCCTCCCACCCATCCCTTTTACATCCAGGTCTCAGCATTGTTCCCGCTTGTTGATTTCTATCTGATCTGGGCACATTTTCACTGGTTTCCTTCTGGGCTGGAAGGAAATAACTGTGTTCTAGAGTGTTTTCTGTATTCCCAGTGGTCACCTGTTCCAGTCTTTTCCCCTCTACCAGGTTCTCCCTCTTCTCTCTCTCATTCTCTTCCCTAGTTTGTATTTTTACTGGCTTCACTTTTGTTAAGCCTTATTTTTTAATGGTTCCTAATTTATTTTTGTTTTGATTTTTTATCTTTATTTTTTCTTAGCACATGTATGTCATATATATTGATCAGTTCCAAAAAAAATGCTGATATTGCCAGTCGTGTAGATAACCTACTACTATTATAGACTACTGGACTATATTGGATTACTTTGTGGAATTCATGCACCTACATTATATGAATGGTAATGGAATACCCATTTCTGACAAAAGTAAACAAAAAAAGGGGATATAAATGAAGGACCATTTTGTAGTGAAAAAACAAATATATATATATATATATATATATATATATATATATATATATATATACACACACACACACACACACACACAAATAGCATAGATATACAGCTACTATCTCTTAGTTCAGTGAGAGAAAGTTTGAACTAATAGTGTTCAGGCAAGATATCATGTCTGTATCTTATACTATGAATAAGTACTAGAAAGATGACAATAAAAAAAAAAGTGACTCAGTGGAATAAGCACATCCCTAGCAAGCGCAGGGGCCTGAGTTCAATCCCTGGTTCCACCAAAAAAAAAAAAAAAAGTGAATGGGTGGTAGACTTTGTCAGTTGCTTTTTCTCCATCTAATAAGATGTTCTTGTGGTTTTTGTGCTTGGTTCTGTTAATGTGGTACGTCATATTTATTGATTTACATATGCTGACCCATGCCTACATTCTTGGGATGAATTCTGCTTGCTCTTGGCATATAATCTACTTGATAATTTGCTGCATTCTGTTTGCCAGTATCTTATGAGGATTTTTACCTCTCTGTTCATTAAAGGGATTCTAGATCTATTATTTGTTAAATGAATTTGTAACTTTACTCTCTTCTCCAAAAATTACTGGGCTACTTAAAGATTAGCTTTTCCATCTGATTGTTTTAATGCTTTTTCATTGTATGTTGACCAAATATTATGGTGAAACAGTTAATTTTTTCCAATTGTTTTTATTAGTAGTTTGCAGTAGAATGCATCAGCTCTCTTCTGTGGATCATTGTGTCTGGCTCACACTCTTGCAGTTCCTTTTACCTGATATCTGCTTCATCATCTTCCTCTTCCACTAGTCTTATTTTTGCAACAACTATACTGAACTCTTTTTTTTTTCTTTGGCAGAACCAGGGATTGAACTCATACCCTGTGCTTGCCGGGCAAGCACTTATTCCACTGAGCCATCTCCCCAGCCTCTATACTGAACTCTTAAACCTAAACTGAAACTCTGTAGCATAATTTGGAAGGTTCCTCAGCATTTTACCTTTTGTCACCTCTGTGATCCCACCACTACTTTCCGTGCACTTCTCCATATTTGATTACTTTTTAAAACGAGACTTTACTGTCTTCAGAGACTATTTTTTGTAATGCTCTCTGTGTCTTCTCCCAGCTCTCTATGTGGCTAGCTTCCTGGTAGTTTCTCAGCAGGGTCTTCCTAGACTATCATAGCTGGATGTACTCTCTCGGCAACTCATTACATTGCCTAGATGTTTCCCCCTTTAAAAATTAAATTTGGTAAGTGCTGATGCTCTAATTTCTACCTTCAATGTGTTTAACTCTTGATAAATCATCAGTTAAGTATATGTAAAACATAAATGGAGACCAACTCTTTTCTAAGAAATTTCTAATGGACTTGAGACCGAATACTAGTTTCCAATCATACAGTGGAGTAGCTTTATCTATTAAAAGTGGAGTACTTAATTGGCTACTGTTATGTTTATTGGATTTTGTGAGCTGTTTCTTTGTGATACCAAGGAATCATTTCCTAATGCAAAAATTTTTAGTGACCTATAAATCTGTGTATCAAGGGGTTGGCAGGAGTATAGCTTGGTTGCAACCAAGTTTTATGTAGCCTACAGGCTAAGAATGTGTTTTACTTTTTTTTTTTTTAAACCAGGGATCGATCTTATACATTTTTAAAAGATTAGGAAAAAGATGTTGTGAGAGACAGACACAAACTATGTGAAATATTCTGTGACCCTTTACAAAAACACTTGTTACCGCTTGCTGGAGGATGTGATCCATCATTACTGACTTCTGTGCCAGTACAACACACCTCAGTCTGTTTAGTTGCATCAGCCTCCCATCTTTTCTTCATATGATCAAGGCCACTCAGGATCTTTGTATTTGCTCTTTCCTCCATGTCCCATATATTCATGGCTGTGGCTTACTCCTTCAACTCCGTCCAATCTTTGCTTCAAACTTCCTTCACAGTGTGGCCTTTTTTGAGCACATTATTTAACATTACAATTCACTTGCTCGTGCTTATACTGCCTTTCTTTGTTATTCTATTTTTCCCTTTGGACTTACCACCATCTACTATGTTTTTTGTTTTGTTTTCTAATTTGTGGTCTTATGTCTTTTTAGTAGACAATAAATGCAGTGAAAACAGAATTTTTTGTCTGTGTCATTCACTGTTCTATCTAAAATAGTATGCGATACATAGAAACTCGCATTAAATATTTCTTTTTTTTTCTTTTTCTTCTTTGTTTTTCTTTAGTACTGGAGATCAAACTTTGGATATTGCACTTGCCAGGCAGGTGCTTGTGCCACTGAGCTATCTCTCCAACACAAATATTTCTTAAATTAATATTAATTAAAATTAAATTAACATTAATTTGTTTGTTAAAGTCATTATGGAAATCTATGGGTAAAAAATGGCTTCTTTCAAGATACTTGTAAGCCAGGTGTGGTGGCACATGCTTGTAATTCTAGGTTGAGGCAAAAGGATTGCTGTCAGTTGAAAGCTAGCCTAGGCTACATAATGAGTTTAAGACAAGCCTGAATTTTAGAGACCCTGTCTCAAAAAGCAAATAAAACAAAACATTTCCAACAAATGTTGGCTAAGTGCTCTAAACCATGCCTTGATCTATAATCTGCGAAAGTGTGTGAGTAAGGTTCTGTCCTCAAGGAGATCAGTGTGATAGTGAGACTAAATATGGAAATAAGTGAAATTCAGTGTAGGATGAGACTAATTATCATGTACTTTTCCTTGTGGCTTTTTGTTGCTGTATTTATTGCAGTACTGGGGATCAAACTTGGGACCTTGCCCTTGCCAGGAAGGCACTTATACCTTTGAGCTCTCAGCATCAGAGGACAGTGATTCTTATGTTAAACCACAATATTAAGTCCAGTAGCTGTTATAACTATTGGTTCTGAAAGCTAGAGCTTAGAGTGTTTAACATTTGAGGGCATTTTCTACATTGTATTTTACTGTTTGAATGTTTAATAATGTTGAACTTTGGACATCTTATTACTGTTCTTCAAAACATTGTACACTGAGAAATAAGAAACCAATAAATCAATAATCAAATAGTAGCTGAATAAAAATGTATTATTAGTGCTTCTTTAAATTCAGCAAAACAGCCTTCTATTTTTTTCTTATAGTACTTATACATACCAGTGTGCACCTAGAAACATTGTAGTAGCAAGAAAGTGGAAACAGCTCAAGGTTGTCAGTTACTTTGGGAATAGAGTAAAACAGTTTCCATATGTTGTTTTATACTGTGGGGATTAAAACAAAACTACATTACTTTTACTGATTGAGTCTCAAAGCAAACATTGAAAGAGTATTTATTGGTAAATTTTATGACATTCTAAATCATGAAGCTGAATATGAAGGGTCCATATGTATAACAGTGCTTTTATAAAAACATGAGTCTTTTAAAAAAAATTTAAGATTAATATGCTGAGCTGTAAAAGGCTCAAGTCAGCTACTTCAGACATTGCCAGTCCTCAGGATAACCCACTACTATTACGGACTATTGGACTATATTGGATTATTTTGCTTAATTCATGCACCTACAATATTTAAATGGCAATAGAATACCCATCTCTGACAAAAGTAATCAAAAAGGGGGATATAAATGATGGACCATTTTGTAGTGAAATATATAGATAGATAGATAGATAGATAGATAGATAGATAGATAGATAGATAGATAGATACACAGCTATTTTCTCTTAATTCAGTGAGAAGAAAGATTTGTACTAATAGTGTTTGAACAGGATATCATGTCTGCATCTTGTACTGTAACTACTATGAAGACAACAATATGCAATGTATTAATTATTGTAACTGTCCTACTAACCTGTTTTGAAACTGTCTCATTGCTGTTTGTTTCTCAATAAAAGTAATAAAAAAGATTAATATGTAGATTATTATCAGTGAAAGATAGAGTAGTAGTCATTGAAATGAAACAGGTATAGAGAGCTTCAGAAGCAGATAGAGTATTCTTAAGCTTTCTTCCTATACTGAAGTATTCTTACCAAGCTGTGGAGTAAAACTTTCTGTGTTCTTTTATATCACAAAATATACATTAACATTTTATGTAGCTTGTGAATATTTGTATTTCAGAAGCTTTCTTAAGCAACCTTACTAATATTTCAAAGCATGCGTGTTAAAAACTGCTTCTATTATTTCAGACATAAATGTTTGGAGTTTTTTGTTGCTGTTTCAAACCTTCTATAATTTCATGGTGCTTCTACCTGTGTGCTGAAATACAGTTAGCTTCATTGATAGGAAGGAATTTGGAATTGTTGAAGATTTTGCTTCAGGAAATCTATGTTGGTTTCCAGCTATTCTTATTGTTACTGATGTTGAGTCTGTAAACATATTCTTTTCTATAAACATTTGAAGAATTTGATTTTTCTTCCTATGTCAATAGGCAAGTGAAAGACCAAAATAAGAAGGTAGCAAATCTGAAGCACAAGGAACAAGTGGAAAAGAAGAAGAGTGCACAGATGCTAGAGGAGGCCCGCCGAAGGGAAGACAACCTCAATGACAGCTCCCAGCAACTGCAGGTCAGAGCACATGGAGAGTGAGCAGCTTCTTAATCACACGCTTTCTTTTCTTTTTTAATCCTCCTATAATTCCTCTTTCTGCTTGCTGCCTTCCTCTCAGGTCAGTTGTTTAGCAATAAAGGAATGTCTTTAAAAAGAAAAGACAAATTTTATTCCACAGCTTTGTGAAGACGTCTCACCTTAGGAGAAAATTCATCTCGCTTCCAGTTATTTTCACTTGATTGGTAAGTTCTGTGTCAATTTAATGAGTAGCTTCAGGGTTGTTATTCTAACCCTTTGCTTATTCCAGTTATTAAAGTGCTTTGCTAATCCTGGTTTTTGTCTGTCATCCTTATTTCTGTTCTTCCTTTTTCTTTTCCTTCTATCCTTCTTTACTCACGCTAGTTTTTCTTTCTTTTTTATTTTAAATTCAATTTAAAAAGTGCTGGACATGGTGGTTCACGTCTGTAATCCCTGCCCTAATAGGGAGACTGAGGTAGGAGGATCATTGAGAGGTTGAGACCAGCCTGGGCTGCAAAGTGAGCTCAAGGCCAGCCTCAACTGCATAGGGAGACTGTGTTTCAGAGAGAGAATATTCCATTGTAATGGTAGACATTATTTTTTCACCTGCAAGGAATGAAACCTAAGCCTGCTTATTCACAGATAAACTAAACGAGGCCCAGTAACAGTAGTAGCAGCTACCAAATGATAAATGCAATTAGTTTCTTGCTGTTTAAATAAGGACCTTTTTCTTTTTTTCTCTAACCCTGACGTTAAAAAACAGTGAAGTAGATGGTATTATGTACGTTTTTCAGATGGGGAAATAGACTCAGAGATGTTGACTTAGTTGTCTAGACTCCTACAACTTTCTACGTGACTTTGCTATGATTTTGACTACCTGGAACTGCTGCCTCTCCTCTTTTTCTTGGCTATAGTCCTTCTTAATGAAGGATTGGGTCTTACAGATACTATAATCTTATTGCAATCCCCTGAAAATCAAGGTGATAGGTAGGCCACTGCTACTTTGTCTTTCTGTCCTTTCAGGTTCTAGTTGAGGGTGATCCAGTGTTTGTGCCAGAATTGCATAATTGCAGTCTTGATTGGAAAAATGTTCTGGAGTTATTACCCAGAAACTATTTTTAGACTTTATAACAAAATCATTTTTTTTGGGGGGGGGGTGGTGGTACTAGGAATTGAACTTGGGATGTTGTGCTTGCTAGGCAGATGCTTATGTTGCTAAGCTATATTCCTGGCCCCTTAACCAAAAAAAAAAAAAAAAAAAAAAATCATTCTAAGCAGAGACTCCATTGTCTATTCTCATTTTTTTTGTTCCTTTAACTTTTACTGATAATATTCTATAAATACATGAAACCAGGTATGATGGCGCACACTTGTAATCCTAGTACTCATGAGTTTGAGAACAGTGTGGAATACATAGTGAGACCCTGTCTAGGGGGAAAAAAAAAGAGAGAGAGAAAAAATGTATGTTTCTTTAAGTACATGAGCTTTTTTTAGGAATCAAACTTACGACCTCATGCTTACCAGGCTAGCACTGTGCCCCTTCAGCCCCTACATCAACTTTTTAAAAATTAAGTACCATATTGTTTTTTTTTCTCACTATTGCCAAAAGTTGGTAATCTAGGAAAATACATTTTTCTCTCATTTTGAATGATTTGTTTTTATCAAAACTTGACTTTTTCATTGTTTTATTATTGTAATTCAAATCTGATTTTCCATAGTAGTTTTTTTTTTCTCCTGTGGATTGTTTTTTTACTTAATTTATCTCCATTTTGAGAACATATTATTTACCTATAAATATTTCTGTATTTGCTGTGCCTTTTTTTTTTTTTTAAACCTTTTTATTTTAGATTATTTTACATGGAGTTTCTGTTTTATTATTTCATCACTTACAGATTTGGGGGCTGGGGAGATGGCTCAGTGGAATAAGCTCTTCACTGGCAAGTGCAAGGGTCTGCGTTCAATCCCAAGTTCTGCAAAAAAAAAGAAAAATAACTTACAGATTTGCATTGGCATCTTTATAGCTGATGAAATTTTTTTCTTTTTTTTTAAATTAATTTTATTGAGAAACAAATAGTGAGACAGTTTCAAAGCAGGTTAGTAAGATAGTTACAATAATTAATACATTGCATATTGTTGTCTTCATAGTACTTATTCATGTACAAGATGCAGACGTGATATCCTGTCCAAACACTATTAGTACAAATATTTCTTCTCATTGAGTTAAGAGAAAGTAGCTTTATATCTATCCTATTTTGAATATACAGACAAAGTAGTTTATATTTATATCCCCCCTTTTTTGTATCCCCCTTTTTTTGTTTAGTTTTGTTAGAGATGTGTATTCCATTGCCATTTAAATATTGTAGGTACATGAATTCAGCAAAATAATCCAATATAGTCCAGTAGTCCATAAGAGTTGTGGGTCATCCATAGGACTGGCAATGTCACAAGTTGTTAACTTGAGCCTTTTACAGCTCAGTAGTTGATGAAATTGATTAATAATCCAATGCTGGGATTTAAATTCAAACTCTTTTTTTTTTTCTGTGACTGGCTCAGCATGCCCTGGGTGTGGAGCTGGCACAGCTTGTGGTGCCAGGGATTGAACCTCTTTCCCTGTGCTTCCTAACTGTGCCTAAGCAGACACTTTAGACTGTTGAGCTATCTCACTGGCCCCAAACAAACAGTATGAGCATATTTTTGTATTTTTGCATTTAGGACAGGGTATGTGGTATCTCACTGCATAGATCACACTCATAGTGATCTCCTGTTTACAGCCTCCTGAGTGCTGGGATTATAGGCACACGATACCATGCCTAGTCTCAATCACTGTCTCAGCATGCCCTGTGTGTGGGGCCCGCACCAGAGGCTTGGGGATTGAACTCCGACCCCTGCATGTGCCTAAGCAGGCGCTTTAAATTTACATTGAGCTATTTGGCCAGCCCAAGCACAGTTTTCTTTCTTTCTTTTTTGTCTTTTCCTGGAACCGGGGATTGATCTCAGGCCCTTGCACTTGCCAGGCAAGCACTTACTCTACTGAGCTATCTCCCCAGCCCCTCCAAGCAGTTTTTAAAAGCTAGCAAATAATCTTGTTTTATAATAAAGCAATATGTTTTTCAGTTGACTCCTTAACTGAATCATTTCTCTTTTTAATGAAAGGTATTCTTCTAAGCTTGTGTTAGTTGTTGTAATACCCCAAGTCCTTTCTTATGTAATCTTTTATTTACTGATCACATAAGTTGAAAGATAAGATGTATTATTTTGCATACAGATAAAACTAACTTATAGAGGATGCCTGACCTTTCCAAGGTATGCCTTGGTAAATATCAAAGTTATGAAAAATGATAGCTGATGGGAGGGTATAGCATGTGCAAGTAACACAGGGGTGAAATTCAGATAGTGAAAAGAGCCTAACAGGCTTTTTCAAAATGTAGACTGCTGGATCCTATCCTTAAGGCTTCTACAGTATATTGGGATAATTTTCATTAATTTGCATTTCAAATAATTTTTTAAGTGACTATGGTATCCTTAGTACAGAGGCAACACTGTAAATAATCAGACTTAATAGCATCATTAATACTAAGAATTAAGAAGCTGCTTGACATGACTGGGAATATAGAAAGAAGACAGAGTATGAATATAAGAAGGATGAACAATTATAGTGAATTAAACTAAATCATATATATTCAAATCCAAAATTTCACATTGAAGGGCCAGCTAGATAACTCAGTGGACTAATGTGCCAGCTTATGCAGGCACAGTGACCCAGGGTTCGGTTCCCCCACTGCACGTGCTGTGCTGGCCCTGCCCATGGGGCACTTTAGATGGCAGCTGAGACTGGGCATGGTAGCACATGCCTGTAATCCTAGTGCCTGGGAGGCTGAAAACAGGAGGATCACTACAACTCTATTCTGTGTAGGTAGACCCTCTACTAAATACATTAAAAAAAAAATTCACATTGAGTTTATAGAAATAATTTATAAATTTCTAGGGCACCAGCTCATTGCTTTGAAAATAAGTGACTAAAAGGAAAGAACCAGACAGTTATTTTGCCTTTTATGGGTAAATTGTGTTGAAGGAAACCAAATAAATTGATTTTGTTATTGAAAGAATTCTAGCTGATCAGTGCAGAAACAATGATAGAATTCAGAAGATTACTATTTAGAGTGATGAAATGAGCTGTGGATTTAGGCAGCTGTGTGGTGGCTGCTAAAATTATTAGGTGAAATGTCAAAGTCAGCTTTATAATGGATGGAACAGGTTGATGTCCACTGAGAAACCTTATAGTTCCTACAAAAGAGGAAAAAAATAAAACACCCACACATTTGAATCCTTAGCTGTGATGCTTTTGGGGGTAAATAATAGGTGTCAAAAAACTGACATCTGATTGAACCAGATTAAAGGAAAGAATATGAGGCAGAGAAATATATTAATTGCTCAAGGAAAAGTTTTGAGATCATGTAAGAAATTGTGTATGATAAAAGATGGTTTTGTTCACCTAAATTCTGCCAAGGAAAGAAAAACTAAAAAATGTTATTACAGCTTTTAAGTTAACAAATAAAATTTTAAGGACATCAATGTTTATAATTGGGTCGTGACTTAAATAACTTTAGAACGGTGTTTGCCAGCCTCTGGAGGAGTATGAGCACTTCACAATTAAAGTTGCATTGGGCCCTCAGCAGACTAAGACCAGGGTCCCCCTACACCCTATGTGTCATGCCGGCCCCACCCCTGGGGGATGCTGAGAAGGTGACTGGGAGGCTGAAAACTGGAAGATCACTAGGAGTCCAAACTGGGTAATGAGACCCTGTACTAAAGGCATTTTAAAAAAAAAGCTGCATTATAGTTACGTGCAGTTTATTATAGTGTCATCTCTACACTTTTGTGTATGTTTGAAAATTTTCCTAATAAAATGCTGAAAAACAAATGTGTTATTTAACCACTTGAGTCTCTTATTTTCTAAAATTAGTCATAAGGTGGTCAGACTTTGTGGATTATGTGTGTTGTTTAGCCTATTTCAATATATTTATAGCCTTAGAATGGAATCTGTGGCCTTCGCTCAATTTCTTTTTTTCCTTCTTCTGATGCTGTGGGTGGAACCCAGCCAGTGCTAGGGCCTGCTAGGCAAGCTCATTTCCCCTGAGCTATACCCTCAGCCTTATTTTTTAGCCATATTCTTTCCCTTGAGAAAGATTTTAAAAATTTTCCTTTACCAAGTAGTGTCTTCTTTCATATTTGTGAAAAAGTTTGAGTTATTTTCATTTTAAGAGCCTGGATCATATAAATTTGATTTTATTGTGCAAAGATTGCAGAGGGTTGTGTTGTTGTTTTTTGCATTGTTTTGCACTGGAAATCAAACTCAGGACCTCTAGGTTGCCAGGCAGTGCTGTGGTGCTGAGCTATATCCCTAGCCCATAGATTTGCAGTGGTTTCTGTTTTTGTTTGTACTGGGGATTAAACTCAGGACTTTGTTCTTGCCAGGCAGGTGCTTATGCCGCTGAACATCTCCCCAGCCAGATCGCAGTTTTAAATTAATATAGTAGAAAAATTAATCTATAACAAATACATTTGCTTATATCCTTATAAATGTACTTCTAAACTTAAATTTTTAGCATTACAATGATAATGATAACATATGCACATATACTACTTGGTATCTTGCCTTTTAAAAACTTCTTGTCATTTAAACATTTCCGTAAATTATGTTTTCAGAATGCTTTTATTTATTTTCAGAAAGATCATTAGCTTTGTACGATAGTTTATCTTTCACAGAACATTTTTTCCCCCAATTTTAAGCAAACAAATTTGTATAGACAACTTTTATTGAATTAGATGATTTTCTTTGGGCATTCCACACAGGATATAGGGTAAAAATGTAACTTTCCTCAAATTTGTATCCATCAAGACTGAGCTGATATGTAATAATTTCAGCAGTTTATAGGTATTCTGTTTTCCTCCATACCCACTTTTATTCTATTTCATTTTATATTTATTTTATAAACATGGAATGATATCTTCATCATTTTATTTCTTTAGTGAAACTGCATTTTTTCCAAAATAATGATTTATTGTCTGAACTATCTTGTAAAATTTTATATTCATGACCTACCGAATCCTGTAGATCTCTCTCTACTATCTAGTTTGATGTTATACATTGAGTAATGAAATCTGACACATATTTGACCCTTTCATTTTTTAAAAATAGGCTTACTATCTTTTATTGTGTAAATTGTTTTTTAAAAATCTTTTAATGTGTTTGCTTTACCCAAACATTGGAGGACTATAAGGAATTTGTCTCCCTAATTTTCATACAGAGGAGCGACATTATAGTATGGGTGAATGCAATATAGCCTGTTTACTGATTTTTTTTTTTCCTATTCTATTTCAAATTAACTTCTAGTGCTAGTGTTCTTTTAATATAATTGGTTCCTTAAACTACTCTTTTACTTCTAAATTGAGTCTTTTTCCTGTGGATTTCCAGTTTTACTAGAAAAATGTTCAGCCTGAAAATTACATTTTGTTGGTGAGCATATTTTCTTCTTAAATGCAGAACCCATGAAACATTTGTATTCTCTAATATTTGACGTGCCCTATCTGGAAAAGAAAAACAATTTCCCATTTTGATGAGGTTTTTTTTTTTTTTCTTTCTAAAATGCAGACTACTTATTCTTCATTTTTCAGATTATCTATGAGAATAATTAAGGAAGCAGTTTTAAAATTGAGATTGATATCTCTAAAATTTGTAGTTGATACTGATGTAAGAGATATGTAGCTCTCAATCATCTAGATGTCAGATATGCCAAGTTTGTGTCTCCTTATATTGAAGAATGAATTCCAAAGAACAAAGAAGATAAGGAAAAGTTTATAGGAGAGTAGGAATGGCTCTCGTGAGACAGGAGAAGTCTCCAAAGTAGGTTGCCACTGAGGTCATTTCCCTGAGAATGTTTTTTAGGGCAAAATCATGAGGTAGGTACAAAGTGGGTCAAATTATAATCAACCAGTAAGATTACAAGTATAGCTTGTTAGCTAATATTATTCTAATAGAGAAGTGGGACACATAGCAAGGGCATAATGATGACATAAGTAACCTTGGCTTACCTTTGACTTATAAAATAGTGATATAGGAGAAAGAAATTCCAGCCTGCTAGATATTTAGGACAAGTTTGTGTTTTCTACAATTGAAGAATGGATTTTAAGGAGCAACAGAGGTTACTAGCAGATTATATTTATTGCAGGAAAGAAAGCTCTTATCTGAGAGACAGAAGGGGACCCAAGTGGGTTGCCAGGGAATCTACTTTTTTCTAGGGATTTTTATAAAGCAAATCCACAAGGTGAGGCAGATCAATGTAAAAAACATAGGAAATTGCAAGAAGGGTGTTGAAGCCCCCTCCTGGTTCTTGTCTTGGTCCAAGAAGTCTATACTTATAATACCCAAAATACATTGTTGGAATTTCACCACTTTAATTCCAATCTACCACTCCCAGTGCAATCAAGGTGAAAACAAAGACAGTAATATATATATATATATATAATTATTAGGGAAACAAGGGGTTCTAAGTCCAGCCACAAAGATAGCGTTTCAGAACAAAGAGACTGACCCAGGGCCGCACCTGGGTTTTATTCAGCCGAGAAGGAGGAGAGCTTAAGGAAGAGAATTGTGGTAAGTAGGTGAGTAATGTGAGCTGGGCTAAATAGGTAGGTGGCCTGCATTTACTTCTGCCATATGCAGAGAGGATATACAGAGAAAGTAATTTGCATTATGCTGTTGAGATAGTATCTTATGTTTCCGGGGCCTGGTGGTTCTGGTGCTTCAGCTCTGATGTGTAATCTTTCAAGCTCCAGGAAGTCATATCCTCTATCTTAAGGCTTGATTCCAGCTGGCAGCGGGGAGCATTGGCTTCACCCAGTTGACATTAAAGAGCAGTAGGTGTGTGTTACCAGGGAAATATGCATGCTGCCTTCAGAAACTAACATCAACACCTTGGCTAGACCAATATACATTGCTTAATGCCAGTTGAAAAGATAAAGAGAAGTCCTAGCTAGCTCTGTACATGTCAGCATAAGGAAATAGTGTCAGGCTCAGCCAAATAGAGATAGTTGCTCTTCTTTCAAGGAGAGCTCTCAGGTGGTCCTCCATAGAGGGTATGAGCTGGGACAAAACTGTGGTCAATCAATGAGATTACTATCATAATTGGTCAGGTAAAATTGATTAAATTGCTGGGAGATAGCTCAGTGGTATAAGGGCCTGCCTGGCAAGTGCAACTGATACAGGGGAATGAAACTCCCAACACAAAAGGTACCTGGGATGAGTTCGTGTTGTGTAAAATTGAAGAGTGAATTTTAGAACAAACAAAGGTTAAGAGCAGAGTATTTATTGAGAGAAAGAGTAAATATGTTTTATAGGGCAAAATCATGAGGTAGGTACAAAGTGGGTCAAACTATAATCAACCAGTAAGATTACAAATATAGCTGCTTAGCTAATATTCTAGTAGAGAAGTGGGACACATAGCAAGAGCAGAGAGGGACAGCAGGGAGACCTGAGCCCGTTGCCCAGGAAACGTCCCATGAATTTTTATAGAGTAACACCATGTGTTGAGATGAGTCTAAGGTGCAGAATACAGGACTCACTTAGGCAGGTATGGGATGGGACAAAACTATGGTCAACCAATAAGGTTACACACACCATTGCTCAGGTAAAATCAATTAAATCCAGGACCAAGTGGGAAGCCAGTCACTTGGCAAGGGAGCGTGAATATAGAACAGGAGTTTATCCAGTAGCTGGTAGCAATTGGATTAGTGATTCTTCCTGGCTTCCTCAAGGTGATGATCAGTCCTGGATCTTTAGGGAGATAAGCATTTGTTTGATCTTTGGTCTTTGGGTTTGGCCCACAGTGGGAGCATCTGTCTCACATAGTTGTAAGATATCTTGTCTTCCTTGCTGTCTCCTTTGAGAGTCTGGCCTTGTGTGACTGTTTATAATATTTCTGTTTAACTCAGCTGCCTACAACAATATTTAGCCACACATTCTTTAATCTCACTAAAAGAATCCTCTCTATAAAATGATTAAAGCTACATTTGTCCTTAAAACTGTAAGAAGTAGCCTGTTAGTGGTTTATTCCTTTCCTTTTGTGTTATTTTAGGAGCTCCTCCTTTGTTTCCATTTGGAATATGAAATCTCTATTAAGATTCTTTTTATGACAGCAGAAGCAGACTGGTATATAGTTCATTGATGGAGACCTCCAAGAAAAACCATACCAGTTGTTTATTTTTATTACTACCTTTTTAAAAAAGAGACATGAGAAGGATTTATTAGAGACACATAGAATACACGGACAGAGTGTTGGTGCTGAATTGACACACAATACAGTTGAAAAATGGGGATTTTTTAAATGCATTTGGATGGTAAAAATCTATGGGATTTGATAATCTGTAGTCTTAGTTTTGACTTGGTGGGGGATGCTGGCCCATCTCTAGTGAAATAGTGAACTCTGCAGATGGGAAATCACAAAAGGGTGGCCCATCCATTTGCAAGTCCCATTTGCAGCAGAAAGGGAGTTGTGCTGATTTTGCTGCCTAGGGAAAGTAAATGGACCTTGTGTTTTAAAGCTGCAGTTGTTTTTTTTTTTTTTTTTTCTTTTTCCAAAACACAATCTTTAAAATCTTAATTTTCTTGTTTCCTTTCTACCTAATTTTATTTCTTCTATCCTATTGTTCTTGGGTAGCCTGCTTCTAAAAGTGACTGAACAACTAAACATTACTGGGTTTTGGGTTGCTCCTCTAAAAGTCAGGGGCCAGGTTTCTTTGAGAAAGTAAAAGTGAAGATTGGGAGAGAAATTGGCTCTGTAGAGTGAGTTTGGGGTAAATAAAAGAAGAAAAAGCAAGATAAAAGAATACCCTGGAGAAAGCAGGGTGAACCATCATGAGGAAATGCCACAAGAGCAAGTTCTGCTGATGACATAGGGGAATAAAACTCTCAACCTGAAAGATACCTGAGACGAGTTCATGTTCTCTAAAACCCAAGAATTAATTTTAGGAACAATGGAGGTTAAGAATAGAATAATTATTGGGGGAAAGAAAGCTCCTGTCTGAGATAGGGACAGAAGGGAACCGGAGTGGGTTTTCAAGGATCTCTGCCTTTTCTGGGGGTTTTTATAAGCAAAATCATGAGGTGGAAAACATGGGGACGCCCTAGAAAGACAGGAAATGGAAGAAAACTATAGTCCACCAATAATATTACAAGCACAATTGCTAGGTAAAATTGATTAAATCTGGATCAAATAGGGAAGGTAGTCACATAGCAAGCAGGCATAAATATAGAACAGGGGCTTATCCTCTAGAGGTTTGTTTAATGACTCTTTCTAGCTTCCTCAAGGTAATAGAGACGTACTTAGAATATAGGATGTTTATCTTTAAGGAGGTATGCTTTTGTTTGTTTTTTTCTCCTGAAGTCTAGACATTAGTGGGAGTGTCTGTCTCTCCCAAAGTTGCAAGGTCATCTTGTCTTCTCTACTGCTCCTTCTGAGGACCTAGTTGTGTCTGACTACCTATAATATTTCTGTCTAACTCAGTTGGCACCTTTCCTTTTATGCTGTCCAAATATTGAGGGAACTTAGGAGAACTTCTACATAATGATCCTGAGAAAATGGGATCCATCCCTCAGGTTGATATCAGGTCTAGGCCGTATATTAAAAACCTGGTTCTCCTGCGTTGTCAGAAGTCTGCTTTGGGAACTGGTCTGCACTTGTGTCAGGGATCTTGAACTAAACTGGTCATGCCTACTTTCCCTGCCAGCTTTAGCACACCCCACTCTCCCATCTCACTACCTGGTCTCCCTCCTCTCATCTTTGGTCCCTTATTAAGTTACCAAAAGTCATTTGCTGAAAGTGGTCTGTCATCATTAATTGATTCAGGCTGAGGAGGGATGGCCAGGGACCAAAACCCTCTTCCTGAGTGATTTAAAGGAGACAGAGGTATGTTGGGTTCCATCTTTTGAAGAACCATGGCAAAGACATATGAGACATTAGCCCACAACAATTAATCATGCAACAAACAAGAATTCCAATGCCCAGTATCAGAACCAGCAAAATAAGAACTTTTTCCTATCAAGGTGTTCCAGGGAACTGAGATTCCAGCCAGTCATTAAAACTTACAGGAGAGTCTGACAGTGCATTGATTTGTAAATGTAGATCATGTGATACAGAGGACACGTCCATGGAACTGTTAGTAATCTACACACAACATTTTGTTTTGACAGTGGTACACATTGGAGTGCTGTTGTTAAAGACTATTTTACAGAATGTCATTTTTTCACCATTTTTACTTCGAAATTTAATAGTGAAATACCCACTTTGTATATAGTTAGTAAGAGATTCATAGGTCACATACATCCTCAAGTCCTATTTGGGGAATAAAGATGGTGGGCAGGTGATCATACCAGTGGAACACTCATCTGGTCCATCAATTCCTCAAGATTGAGAGGTTAGGCCCAGGAAAACAGCTCAGTCTCTTAAGTGCCTGCCTGGTATGCACAAAGTCTCAAGTTTGATCCCTGGTACTGGAAAAAAGAAAAAAAAGATTGAGAGGTTAGCTGGTTGATCTGGTTTTAACCTAGTGCCCTTGGACCCTAATGTTACATCTTTCTATGTATCACAGAGTTTGTATCACAGAGCCAATGTTTAGAGTTGGCTATCTTATCCCAGCTCTTGCTCAGTCAGTAGCAAACAAATCAGTATCTCTTTACACAGCAGTGTGATTATAACCCTGGGCACGAATCTGTCCCATGTTTTAGGTGGCATTGCTCCACCTATGTTAAGTATGCTTTTTTGTTCCCAATAAAAAAGTATGAGTTGGCTGAATTCTTCCCTTTTCATATTTAGCCAAGACTTTGATTTAATATTGCTCTTTATAACTTTGGTTGTTAGGGACTAGGGAGATAGCTCTGTGGAATAAGTGCTTGCCTGGCTCAAGTGCAAGGTCCTGAGTTCAATCCCTAGTGCCACCAAAAAACAAAAAAAAGAATAGGTCCTATTGTAGACTAACTTGCCTGAAAATAGAAAATGTCCCTACAAAAACTTTGGTTGTTATTTCTCTTTGGGTGTTAAACACCAAATTAAATGTAGATCTATGTTAAAATTAATCTTATTTTCTATGTATACATGTCTCAGAGTCAGTTCAGGCTCCTCAAGCATTGCTTTTCAGGCCATGGGCACAATCTCATATTTCTTTAGATTTTTCTTTTCCAGTTATATCATCTGCTGGAATGGCTGTCTTCTAGATGACATGTTTTCCCTTGGAAGCATGGGAATGTTTTCCTCTTTAGTGACCCCCCTTTTAGCACAATGCATACTGTTGTGACTTGTCTATTAGTGTCCATCAACCTCCCTGCTTGAGAGATTAGGTGACTCATCAGTTAGAGGATTTTTATGGAGAGATCCCCTTGTATCCTGGGTCTTTATTCACCTTGGAGGGTCAAGGCCAAAATACTGGCTATGATCTCTAACTGGTTTCTAAGCCTTAGTTGTTGAACACTCTGGAGGCTAGTTATACCAATATTGAAATGGAAGCAGTACATTTAACTATTATAGTCTCATCTGGATATCAAGCTCTTTGGAATATAAGATATAGCCAGAGAACTGTTTTTTTTTTTTTCCATCCTAGGATGTTTTTGAATTCAAATCAGATTCCTCTAGAATGTTCACAGGTATTACAAAGTTTTATGAGGACACTTAAAATCAAGAGCAAGCATATGGTCTTGGCATAATTTTTTTCTTAGCATAACAGTTATGCTAGCATTACTATACTGGAACCATTAGGACTTTTTTCTCTAAGAATACATTTATATTCCCATTTTAGTATAGCAGAACTGTTCAGTCAGTTGCCTTATCCAGTTAAAGAATATTAAGTGACACAAGAGACTTATCTAAATTTGTTACCTTTTAATTGAGCGTAATATAAGTAGAATTCCCTGTTTGTTTTGTGGATATACCTTATAGGTTACTAATGCCTTAAATTCTAATTGTTATAATGACATTACTTCAACTATACAAGGTATAATCATAAAAGGACCTATATACTTGAGAAAACACAAATGTATTAAATGTACCAGAAGGTTAGCAATAATTAGCATCATATGTATATAGAAATCTTTACATATATTTACTTGGTTGTTCCCTTTAAGGCAAAATTTAGATTCCTTAAGTAGGTTTATAGGATATAAATGTGTTGACAAGAATTATAGGATATCTTTAGAACTGTTACAAATTTAGGAAACAGTATTGATGAGCATACATAGGCTTACCCAATATAGTCTACCTTATTTGTACAATATCAAAAATATTTATTTAATTAAAGCCAATAGGTAATAGATCAAGCTTTAAATGGCAAGGGAAATTTAAAAAGAGATGCCAAGATGTTTGACTTTTAGATATATATTGTATAAAACAGAGCACTTACTTATTACTTGGCACGTGCTACACTTACATAACTCCATGTAATAGACCTGCAGCATCATCTTTTCTTACCTACATCTAGTGCCAGACATATAGGTTAAGTCATAAACTACAGTATGAACTAGTTCATTTAAAGTATTGTAAACTGATTATTCAAAATATCCTACAGGCCAACCCTTAAATAATCTTTAACTCTTAAAGTGATTTGGTACTAACTAAAAGTCTTAACAATGAAAGACACAAACTATTTTAGTAAAATATAGAAGCTTTGCTTTTTAGTCTAGTTTTGTAATTCTAACCAAAAGCATACTAAATCAGAAATCCTTACTGCTTCAGATATAGAAAGCTTCACCTTTTAGTTATGGTCAACTGACTATATCTTAGCAGTTGCTTTAGGCAACTCAATAGAACATAACATTTAACACGTTTAAGCTATACATATTATGTTAACCGTGGGAATACTGTTAAATTGCTGCAGATAAACAAGAGTCAACCTTTATAAAATCACTTTCAGGCTGAGGAGACAGCTAAGTGGCATAAGTGCCTGCCAGGCAATCCAAAGGTCCTCACTTTGGTCCCTGGTACCAAGCCCCCAACCCCAGTCTTTCTGTAATATTTTAATCAGCTAACAAGCTGGATGGAATTATGTTACCAGCTTTCTTATTATTATATTTAGTTAATTACTTGTGGTACCACGGATTGAACTTGGGATCTTGCGTTTGACAGACAGGCACTTAAGACATTGGACTATCTCTTTGGCCCTATTTATTTATTTATTTTTTTATTATAGTTCTTGGGATTGAACTAGGGGCCTTGCATTTGCCAGGCAAGATATGCCACTGAACTGTATCCCCTGCCCTATTATTATTATTATTATTATTATTATTATTATTATTATTATTATTTTCTTCATCATCATCATCGTCATTTACTGGGATTCAAATTCATGACTGCACTTATTTACCAGGCATGTGTTGTGCTGCTGAGCTATATTCCTGCCTACAGTTAACCAGCTTTAAAACATCTTTATTTTTACCTTGTTAAGTCACTGCTAATCCTGTGAACAAAGGTATTTGAGGTCTATCATGAGTGTCTGTCTATATATCAAATAAAATAGAACATATCCCTGAAAATTAACACACAAATATATACAACAGTCTAATCACATATAAACTTTATGCTGTCAAACTTGAAAGCCTAAGTGGGAGAAAGGAAAAGAAGCCATTTGGAGACTGTCAAACCAGAGGAGTTGGGAGAAACTATGCTTCAAAGAAAACTACCTCAGAGGCCCAAGTCCATTTGGCTGGACATGCAAAACCAGAGTCTAGATTTCCATAGCCCTCACATTGCCAAGATAAATTTCACCTGGTAGAAATTAACCTATCCTTTCGATACAGGTTCCTCACTGGGTGTGGTAGCACACACCTGTAATCCCAGCACACCGGGAAGCTTAAGCAGGAGGATTGCTATGAATTTAAGGCCAGCCTGGGCTACAAAATAAATTCAACACCACCCTGTATTATATAGACACCCTGTCTCAATAAACAAGCAAAGAAAACATAAAATAAGGTTCAGGTTCACTGACTTTTGTCAGGGAAGAAAAAGAATTTTCAAGATAAGATAGTAACAAGGACATGAGAAGGATCTATTAGGATGTGCTCCCGAGCAGAGCGCAGATGCTCAGAGAAATGAGGCATCATTACTACCATTTGTAATTGGAGGATAGTAGTGCATGATAAGTACATGCTTTACCACTGAACTTTACCTTCAGCCCATATTTTCAGTGAGAGTGTATTTCTGAATTTTTCAGTTATTTTGAAAATATGTGCTTGTGCTTTGTCTTGTGTATGTGTTTTTTATATGGTCTCAATATGTAGTTCATAGTGGCATTGGGCTCACTTTGTAGCCCAGGCTGGTCTTGAACTCACAGTGATCCTCCTGCCTCAGTCCCCCAGTACTGGGATTACCGGTGTGTGATACCATTCCTGACTTGCTTGTGCTTTTTTTTTTAAATGTTTTTGGTTGTTACAGGGTCTTACTATGCTGCTCAGGCTCATGGTGATCCTCCTAATTTCACCCTCCCCAGCACTGAGATTATGGGCATGAGACCCACACCTGAACTTGATCACTTCAGTGTGCCCTTTTAGTGGAGCTCAGTGCATCTTTGGAGGTGGGGCTGGTGCAGCATGTGTGTGTGAGGGGGATTGAACCACGGTCCCTGCCTAGGTAGGCAGTTTAATCCTTTGAGCCATCTCACCGGCCCTGCTTGTGCATAACACATCAGAAATTTGTAATATTCTATAATTTAGTAAACCTAATGTCTTTGCCCATATTTCTCATACCCATTGTTATGATTTGTGTCTAAGTTATCCTGCCAAAGCCTCATGCAGTCATGGGTGGGCTTTCTAGAGATTATCATTAATTCATGATCCAATATTGGGATTATGGATGAGTGGTATACCTGTCCTAGGGCAGATAGGCTGGATGCGGTATAAGAAAGGAGAGAGGCTTGCCCTCTGCCTGTCACTACTATTGCTTCTCCCTTTTTATTCTTATTGTCTTGCTATTTTCCTGTTCATGGCCATGAATTGCTGTCCTCTGCTTTGTGCCACTCTGCCTTGGAGCCAGCTGATGATGGACTGAAACCTCCACAAAATGGGAGCTAAATAAACATTTCCTTCCTTAATTTTGAGTGTTGGGTATTTTGTTCCGTCAAGGAAGAGAAGTAATAGAGAAACCCAGATACCAGAATTTTCACAGTGAATGAAAGGCCAAATAACTCAGCATATTAAAGTGCCTGCAAGCAGGTACAGGAGCTGGGGGTTTGATCCCTGGGCCTGCCATGCCAGGCCCTACCCCCAGGGGCATGCAATAGGTGTGGTGGCTTGTGCCTGTAATCCCAGCTCTTGGCAGGCTATAATATGAAGATCACTGTGAGTCTCACAGTGCTGAAAAAGGAAAAATCTTCAAGGTATTTATCATTGTCAAGTCATTTGTATGTCATATTATCGTGCCTTTTGTAGCTTGAGAGAGGTGTCTGAAGGGAACAACAAATTAATTCTTAATGGCTGTTTTTCCTTTGCCTTTGCTTTCCATATTGAATGTTTAACTTGGGAGAAAAGCACGGGAGTTTAAGTTACACAGCTGCAGTGAAACAGCTTGATACTGGTCAACTGACATCAAGAAGCATAGATCACAGGGATGAATTCATGGGTTGTATCCTGGGAGTTTTTACTTGGCTTGAGTTGTTACTCTGTCATAGCTTTTGCCTTAATCTCTCTTGAATATGGTCATCTTTTTCTTTAATTAGATAAAGTTTGTTGGTAGTTTCTCATTTTTCTCTTTCTACCACATTCCCAAAATTAGACAAAGTTTTTCCTTTGAGGCCTGTGCTAAGTGAGATGTTCTCATTTCATCTTACCTATTAAGTGTAGCTGGCCAAAGTAGACTTGTATTCTCAAACCTACATGGAGATGTACCTCAGAGGTAGAACCTCATGCCTAGTATGCCTGGGACCATGGGTTTGATCCTCAGCTCTTTGATAAAAAGTCTTAAAGACTAAAATGTAAAATAATAATAATAAATTTGGCCTGACTCAAAAAAGTTACCTAGTTTAATGGTTGGAAAATTGATGTGTATTTTGATGGATGCAAACACGATAACAATTGAAGTAAAACTTTAGAACTATTGCTTTTATTTTTGTTGTTGTTTTCCTTTTAAGTAATAACTATTGAAAATAGTAAAGTGTTATGAGTCACTCCACATAGGAACCAGATAGGCCAAATTGGAATTTAAAAGAGCCTTTAATTATTGAGCTCAGGGCTGTCAGTTCTCACACAGGAGAAAACTGATGGACCTCATACCCAGGAAGCAAGGGGGTTTCAAAGAACAAACCACATCCCATTTGACAAACAAATTTGTCATCTAACACAAAATAGCACCTTTAGGGACAGCATGACCATTACCCAAGGTACGTTCTTTCTGGGAGAACTGTTCAGTTTCTGTTTAATGTACATCTGCGTTGCTGTGGTCTTGATTACCACAGCGACACTTTCCAATTGGTTAGCAACACTTCAATTATTTTGTACAGTTAGAAACATTTCAACCTTTACTTTGATTTATATTGTAGGTCTATTCCAGGTATTCTCAGTCTATTGATGATTTATCAATGGTACACCAAGCCTTCTTGCAGTCTTACAAGAAGCAGCGTCACAGAAAGTTGAACAGAGTAATTTTTTGCCTTTAGTTTAACATTAACTTATTAACTCATCACATAGAGCATGTTCATTTACTGTCTCCAGATTGTTAAGTGCTGTTCCTGCCCCTTGGGTGTGCTGAGAAGGCCATAGAAGACTGGGTGTGGTGGCACACACCTGTAATCCCAGTACTTGAGAGGATGAAAACAGGAGATCACTATGAATCTGATCTATATAGTGACACCATGTAGACCCTGTATCAAATACACACACACAAAAGAAAAGATTATTGTTAAAGGTGTTGTCTGTGGTATACTGTACATATTTAGAGTTTAGGTTGCCTGAATTGGTTAAACAGAGTAAGGTTGGACAAGATGGTGCATACCTGTAATTCTAGCACTGGGGAGGGAGGCTGGGACAATATCTCATTGAGTTCAAGGTGAGCCAGGACCACATTAATTGAGTTCAGGGTTAGCCTGAACTGCATGCTGAAACTCTATCACAAAATGACATTTAAAAAGAAACAAACAGTGCCTGGGAGATGGCTCAGTGGAATAAGCGCTTCCCTGGCAAGTGCAAGGGCCTGAGTTCAATCCCTGGTTCTGCCAAAAATAAATAAGTAAAAAACTAAAACAAAACAGAATGAAATGTCCAAAGTAGGGCAGCTGAATAAATTAAACTTTTCCTACTTAGTCTTTTTCCCATAGGCTGTTGATTTAATACTTCTAAATAGCAAATACTATAAAATGGACTAATTCCTATTAGTTCTCATAACTGATCTTTTTACTTTTATTTTTAATTGACAATAAGTAATTGTATACATTTGTGAGGTATAGTATATATATATGTATGTATATACACATATACTTGTACATATGAATATAAAAATCTTAGGTTAATTAGTATGCCTATCAGCTCACATTCTTTTATTATTATAATTATTATTTGTATTATTTTTATTTTATGCATTGTTTTAGAATTTGGAATTCAAAGCACATTGTAGCATTTGGTTTTTAAATACAATCATTAAAAGCTCCTAATAACAAGTTATTTTAGCAATACTGGTTTAAAAATAAGATCATATAATAACGAATTACATAAACTATGAATTAAAAAGAATTTAAAATACATGAAAATGTTACCAACAACTGTCCAAGGGTGATGATTTACTTTCTTCTCTCTCATTTTCCATAATTTCTAGACTATGAGGGGCCAGTCAGATACCTCAGTGGTTTAAATCACCACTTAGGCAGATGCAGGCAGGCACTGGGGTTCAATCCCCGGTATGCTGTGCTGTTCCTGCCCCCTCCCCCCACTGGGCATTGAGACTGGGCGTGGTGGTGCACACCTATCATCCCAGCCCTTGGGAGGCTGAAAAGAGGAGGATCACCATGAGTCAGATCTGTGTAGGGAGACTCTGTAGATCCTGTACTAAATACATAAAAAAAAAAAAAAAAAACTATAATGAGCATGATTGATTTTTAATATTAGTAAAATAATATTAAAAGTTACTTTCATAACACAACAAGCCATTACAGTGGATATCCACCCCCCCTTTTTTGAACTTTATGCAAAGCTTTATTCCAAATAGCTCAGCCGATTAAAGAGCCTTCCAGCAGGGGCTGGGGGGTTTGATCCCTGGGCCCCTCCCCCAGGACACAATGAAATGAAGATTGAGACTGGGAGTGGTAGCACAAGCCTATAATCTCAGCTCTTGGGAGGCTGTAAACAGGAGAATCACTATGAGTCTGATCTAATAGTGACACCCTGAACACCATGAAGACCCTTCCCTAAAATACAAAGCTTTATTCCAGAGGGGCTCAGTCCTTCTTGGCAGCTCCCTTCCTCCTGGTGGCCAGCACGTTGCTCAACTCGTGCTTCCTCTTGGATTATAGGTGTGAGCTACTATGCTTGGCTGATAGTATACAATTTTAAATTATACTATTTTAGACAAAACCTTTTATTTACTATAAGAGTAAAATCAGTTACAATACAATTATATGATCAGTTCTTAAAGAACAGGCACTTAATTATGGTTTTTATTCATTGAGGCCAACAGGACACTATTTCATTCTCATCTTCTCTTAAAGGAATGAGTTGCTTCTCAAAATAGTCAATTGTGAAGATTTTTTTTTCACGTGTCCTGTGATTAAACTTAGTAAATCCCCATTTTGTATATTTTAGTGAACTTCGGTAACTGTCATATCATGTTTTATTCTTGATATTGAACTATTAATGAAGGAAGCTATACTATTTTTACCATAATCTCAAAAAAGCATCTTCCATTTGAACTCAATCCAATTATTAACTTTTATTTTGAATAATTTGATAGCATATCTATGGAGGCACGTCTTTAAATTATAGTAACCATTATTCAGCATATATCATCCTTAACTCTTGGTATTCATACCTTTGGTAAAACTTTCCCATACTTCACAGGCTTGGTGTGCATCATTAATAGAGGAAAGCAGAAGTCATGATACATGAATTCTATAGGTAGGTCCTAAGAAGTTGATGCTTCTTTCTCTTAGAGCACTTGCTCAAAGAGAAGCTAGTTTCCATATTGCAGTGAAACTTAACGTCTTGTGGAGATTAACAAGAGGTCACTTGAAGTCACTAGCTGTCAAAATGGAGGGTAGAGAACTGAAGTTTGTTTGACCTCTTAACTACATCCCGGTGAAAGACCCTGAAACCAGAAGTGTTTGGCTATGTTCACAACAGGGCCATAATTTGTCTCACCCCAATTGGGATTTCATTTGTTTGTCTTGCTGCCAGGTAGTTCTGATTTTCTTTGATTGTCTGATGTTCTGTAGATAACCTGTGTATGCTTTTTTGTTAAAATAAAATGCTGAAACAAAAAATCAGTGTTGGGATGGAAAGAGAGCCCAGAGGTTTAAGTGCCTGCCTGAAAAGTGCAAGGACCTGCTTTAGATCCCAGGTAACACATGCCATGCCGGCCACTAAAACTGGGCATGGTGGTACATGTCTGTAGTTCCAGCACTAGAAAGGCTGAGACAGGAGGATCACTGGAAGTCTGAGCTGTGTAGTGAGACCCTGTACCAAATAAATAAATAAATAAATAAATAAATATCATTGCACGGTTAAATTATTATTAATCCCAGTATAAATTTTTCTTTTCTTATTTCTTTGTTGTTCCTTGATGGGGTTTGTTTATGCACTTTTAAAAATTTTTATGTTAAATATTCCAAGCATGGTTTTAATATTGCACATTGCTATCTTCAGTGTAGTTGCTTAGTTCACAGATATCAGCATATATAGTTAGTCAGGGTGAAAATCCTACCAATTAACTGCTAGTTTCAATGGAGATTCTTAGGAACATTGCCTTAACCATCGTGTTTATATAAATGTGTGGTTTTTGCCCCTGCCATGTTTCCTAACTTTTCTCCTTGCCCTCTTCGTTGTTTAATCCTTAAGTTCTTGCCGCCTATTTACTGAGTACACCTTTCAATTTTTATTTCTTCTTTTGAATTCTTGCACTAGGGAGACTATATGATATTTACACATGTGGGTCTGGTTTATTTCACTTATGAGTATATCTTCAAGTTGCATCCACTTATATGTACTAATAGTGTTTAGACAAGATGTCATGTCTGCATCTTGTACTCTGGAAAACTATGAAGACAATAGTATGCGATGCATTAATTGTTGTAACTGTCCTAACCTGTTTTGAAACTGTCTGATTGCTATTTCTTTCTAATTAAAATTAATTAAAAATTTTTGGCAGGAACATTTATGTTTCTTTCAAACAGAAACTATCTGGGATAATAAATTCTTAACTGTTTTCTTAAGCTACTAAATTTTGAAGCAATTTTATGTGTAACAGCAAATACCTAACACAGATGTGTGGTAGTCTCAGTATTAAAATGATCTTCCATAGCTTGAATATCTTCACTGCCCAACCCAAGTTGACAGCTTTGGTTTGTCTGCTGGCATAAGAGTAAATGCTATTTGAAATAGTTTTATTAATTCTACCAGTATGATAATTATTAGAGCCAAGTATGTTGGAGAGTTTGGTGGTATTTGCCATAAAGACTATTGCTTGTGTAATTTTTGTCTGTCAATAGTTTTTTAGCTAGGAAATGAGTCATAGACATTTGTAACTATTGAGGTATTATATATACTCTTTTACAGAAACATTACATGTGTAAATTTGTTCTAATATAAAAATCTGGTTTTTATTTTTTGTTCTGCTGTTTTTTGCGGAACTTGGGATTGAACTTAGGCCCTTGTGCTTGCCAGGCAAGCACTTATTCTAGTGAGCCATCTCCCCAGCCCAAAAATCTGAAGTAAAATGTATATAATTTTGAATTTTCTAATTTATTAGTAAAACTAGAAGAAAACTGCATGTGGTGATACATGACCGTAAATCCAGCATTTGGGAGGCTAAGGCAGGAGCATCACTAGGAGTTCAAGACCATGGGCTATATAGAGAGAGAGCTCAAGGCCAGCCTAAACCATAGAGTAAAACTGTTTCACAAAAGCAAAAAATAAGAAAATTAAAAGCAACAGATGACATCAATTTAATAATGTACTTTATTCTGATGTAAAATGTCATGTTAATATATAATCAGTAGGAAAATTGTTAAAAATTACTTTTTTTTGGCAGAACTGGAGATTCAACTCAGGCCCTTGCACTTGCCAGGGAAGTACGTATTCCACTGAGCCATCTCTGCCCCCAAGTCTTAAAAATTTAGTGTATATTTATATCACATCTCAATTTGTATTAACCATAATTTAAAGTCCTAGAAGTATTTTGTTTTTAGTGATCACCAGATTAGGTGGTAGAAATATGGACTGAGCATCCTTAATCTGAGAATTCAAAGTCCACACCACACTCGCCCTTAAGGCAGCCTGAACCAGCCCAAAACAAACAAACAAACAAATAGAAAAAAAAGTTCACAAAGTCCACAATGCTCCAGTCTTTAACTTTCTTAGTGCAAATGTGGTGCTAAGGAGGAAGTTCCACACCTGCCCTCATCACAGTTGTAGAAAAATACTTAGGGTGTGTGTTTAAAGTACAGGAGATGTGAAGCATTGGTGAATTTTGTGCTAAAACTTCAGTCCAGTCACCAAGATAGCTTGTTATGTATTTACAAAAATTCAAAAGGCATCTGAAACACTTCAGGTTCCAAATATTTCATATTTGGAACTGGCCTTGAGCTCTCTCTCTATATAGCCTATGGTCTTGAACTCCTAGTGATGCTCCTGCCTTAGCCTCCCAAATGCTGGATTTACGGTCATGTATCACCACATGCAGTTTTCTTCTAGTTTTACTAATAAATTAGAAAGGCTAGTCATCCTATAGTATATTTAGCTGAAGAAATGAAGAGTTTATGATAAACTAGTAAGTAGTAATTTAAGAATATATATAAACAATAAGAATGATCTCTTCAAACTGAAATATGCCGTAGCTTACCTTTAATCCCCTGCTGCATTTAAGTTCAGTAGGTAAATCTAATATTCAGATTCATCTAACCTAAGTAATAGGCTAGAGATAGCAGAAAATTAGGAATCTCAGAGTTTATCTGGTATGTGGATTTCTCTAGTCTTAAAAGAACAATATGACTGCCTTATACTTTATCATAAAGACTGCGAATTTGGAATTTTTTAAAAAGAAAAAAGTTTAGATTATTAAGTACATATTTGGGAACTCAATCTGTCAGTATAATCACTGTCCCTGTTTGTGGCACCAAGGAACATGTGACAAGTGCTTCAGTGCATCCTCTTATGACCTTCTGCACAAACAAACCTGTGAGTAGAAGTATATGAAATTTCTTCTATTTCAGTTTTTTTAAAAGACTGAGACTTTACCAACCAACATCTTACTTCAACTCAAAAATCAAACATTGGGGCCAGGGAGATGGCTCAGTGGATTGAGTGCTTCCCTGGCAAGCACAAGGGCCTGAGTTCAATCCCCAGTTCTGGAAAAAAAAGTCCAACATTGAACAGATTAGAGGTTTTTCTTTTCCTTCAAACCAGAATACACCATTAAGTATAGTGCATATGAGCAGTTTCATCAGTAGAATTCTATGTTATGTTGTATCACTACAGTCTACTTACTAATTTTGTAGATAAGAATTTAAAAAACAGAAATAGAGAAAAGGATGGTAAAAAAATGTTTTAAAGCCTTTTAGGTTTATGCTGTGTCTCAGGTAGTACTATTGGATGTTTAGCAGGGACCGTGTGTGTGTGTGTGTGTGTGTGTGTGTGTGTATATGTGTGTGCCTTTCATGTTTTATGGATTGAACACAGAGCCTCACATACTGAGCAAGTGGTCCACTAATATACCACTAAGCTACATTCTCAGGCCCTGCTTTAGAATGATAGCAGGAGATTCTGTAGTCTGACTTTTTAAGTAAGTAGTTGAAAAGGATGATGACTTATAACTCATACATATTCTGTTCTCCTCAGCTTTCTTGTGCTTCTTATCATGGTCTGTAGATATGTTTGCCCAGCTACTTTTCTCTTACCTATCTATATTTTGAGTTTTCAGTATCTAAGCAGTTTCATTCTTAACTATTCCCAGAACTTTTTTGTGGTATCTTTATGAACTTACTTATAGTACATGTTCTTTAGTGTTTGAATGGGCTTTTGATTATTAGAACAATATTTTTATTTTAACAGTGAAATAATACTACAAAGTATAATAAT
>PVKA01014224.1:40943-53082 GCA_004027165.1 Ctenomys sociabilis
TTTTTTTTTTTTTTTTTTTTTTTTTTTTTTTTTTTTTTTTTTTTTTTTTTTTTTTTTTTTTTTTTTTTTTTTTTTTTTTTTTTTTTTTTTTTTTTTTTTTTTTTTTTTTTTTTTTTTTTTTTTTTTCCTGTTGTTTTTCTAACTTTTCAAACAGCATTCATACATTTTTCTCATTTTGGTGTTATGTTTTGGCTTCTTACAATGGGTTTTATCAAATTGACATTTTTGTACACATTACCATATATAACTCCTTCTTTCTGTCCTTGCAATATATTTTCTTGTAGTTGACATTGTGTCTGAGGCATATAATATCTAGTGATTGACATTTAAAATTTTCCTGGTGTACTATAGCTTTTCTTTGGGAGGGGTGTCAGTTTTCCCTGTATTTTTTGTTTGCTTCGGAGAGAGGGAGCTTTGTATCATGTTTGTTATATTTATTATCTTGTTAATATACTGTGTACATGGTGCAGTGGTCAAGTCAGGGTAACTGGTATCCATGAATGTACACATTTATAATTTCTTTGTCTTAGGCACACTCAAAATCTCCTCTACTAGCCATTTTGAAATATTGTTTAGAGCAGTTACCCTAAGTACTATAAAGCATTATAAATTATTTCTTATCTACCATAAACCATCCTTGTTAAATTTCTTTCCTCAACCTTTCCAGTGTCTCATAGTCATTCTGTTACTTAATTCTATTAGATGAACTATTTAGATTCCGAGTAGAAATGAAAACATGAGACAGTTTTTTCTTGCCTGGCTTATTTCACTTAACCTCTTGTCTTCTAGGTCTGTCTGTGTTGCAAATGATGATAGTATTTGATTTGTATATATATATATATGATCCAGTTTCTTTATGTCTCGATTATATGTTTATATAACTTGTTTTCTTTATGCATTCACCTGTTGATAAGCATTTAATTAATTCTATATCTTGGCTCTTGCCATGGGGTATAATAAATAAAATAGTGTAAATATGTTTTCAACACACTAATTTCCTTTGCTTTACATCTATGTCCAAGTAGTGTTATAACCAGTTTTCTCTTTGGGCTGTTGTCCTCAGGACCTTAAAGGATGAAATTCATGAATAGCAGTGTAGAATGAGCCAAGTGTAGCTTATTAGAATAAGGGAAAGCCCTCTCTAGCCAAGGGCTCCTATGGTGGGTGAGGAGGAGGCATCCAAGTTCAACAGTTTATATATAGACCTTCGTGTATTAGTGAGTGCTTTTGGTGGGTGCATGAAAATTAGTAAAACAATGCAGTTAGTGCTTTTAGCTAGGATTCTGACTCAGGAAGAGCAGACTTTCCTCTGCTCCCTAGCTGCAAACAGAATACTGTACTTCAGTGAGCCTTCCTTTTGTGTTCCAGTTTTCTCTGGATTTACCATGGTTTATTAATGTCTCTGTCCTTACTGTCTGTTATTTGTTTATCTCTAGATCTCAGTGGGATGCCAGGATTATATGTTGTTTCTGTTTTTAACTTGTGGATAAGCCTCTGTTGTGCTTTCCATAATGGCTAAACTAATTTATGTTTCCTACACTAATTAAGAGAGATCTCTTTTCTCTGCATTCTTATAAATATTTGTTATATTTTATCCTTTTTTGGTAATAGCAATCTTTTTTTGGCCAGCTCAGCCTGCCCTGAGGGCAGGGCTGGTGTGCCATGTGGTACCCGGCAGGTCTCCTGTGCCTGCCTAAACTTACCTAAGCAGCTGCTTTAGACCGCTGAGCTATCTTGCTGATCCAGTAATAGCTAATCCTAACTAAGGTGAGATGATATCTTACTGTGGTCTTGCTTTAAATTAATCTGGTGATTAATGATGTTGAGTTATAATAGATATTATTTCATATGCATGTTGATCATTTATGTTTTAAGAGAAGTCTATAGATATTTTGCTTATATTAAAATTCAGTTATTGGGCCAGTGAGATAGCTCAGCAGACTAAGTGCCTGCTTAGGCAACAGCAGGGATGAAGTTCAGTACCTGGCACCACATGCAGTGCCGGCCCTGCCCCCAGGCACGCTGAGGAGGCTGCTGAGCCCAACATGGTGGCATACACCTGTAATCCCAGCTCTGGAGAGGCTGAGAACAGGAGGATTCTGAGCTACATGATGAGACCCTGTACCATTACATTAAAAAATTTTCTTTATATTGATTTGATTTATTTATTTTTACATATAAACCCTTCATTCATGTATAAATTGCAAATATTTTCTCACATTCTATAAATTGTCTCAATTGTTTGATATACTGTACAGAAAGGTTTTAGTTGAATGTTGTTTTATCTGTATTTGTTGCCTGTGCTTTTGAGGTTTTATTAAAAAAAAAACTTTTTGCCCAGTGAAATATTATGAAGCTTTCCCTCTTCAGCTTTCTTCTCATAGTTTCTTAGATTTAGGTCTTACATTTAATTCTTTAATACGTTTTAAACTGATTGCTGATAGAGATGAATGCCTCTTTTCACTCTTTTGCATATGAATATCCAGGCAGCCTTGTTCTTTTCTTTCATATTTTCATAAAACACAATACCTTATCCTCAGTCCTCTGGTTCTATAAGAATTTAAAGAGAAAGTGCCTATAATAAACTGAAGAATCTTATTCTCTAGTCTACTTGAAATCTTCTTATTTTAAAATTTTAGCTATCACACATGATCTGAAAAGTCCTGTAGAATTTTGTCTTTCTGATAGATCTCACCTCCAAAAGTTACATTTTATTTTGTATACCACATCAGAGCTAACAAAAATTGCTTGTCTAAAATATTCATTCTCAGCCAGTCTCTTATATTTAATTGATTGGGTATTTCATACAACATTGAGAAAACTTTACTTTCATGACATGTTAAGAAGCATCCTCTTGCTTTTCATTTTGTTTTAGTTAGCCAATAATTATCCATGTAAAGAATATAATCTGAAGGATCATACTGTTTGCTTGATTTTTTTTGAGGCATAACATTCCAAGGAAAGATTGTTTTGCTATTTAATCTAAGAAGAGTTTCATTAAAGTGGCTTCATTTCAGCTCAGTTTAGAGAGTAGTTCTGTAACAGTTTCATGTTTTTAAATAACTAAGCCCTTGTTGTTTATGCTAACACAAGTAGTTTTGTTCTCTGTGTTGCAGAAAGTGAGTCCTATCTTATCTTGCTTAACTAACTCATCTCATTGCTCTTAATAGATTTATTCAACCTTGTGTAGTTCTTTTCTTCCTTTGTTTTATTCTTTCCTTTCTGAAGATAACTTTCTGGCCTCTTTTGCTTCCAAAAGGAAGAACTTTAATAAGCAGCCATTTCTTGATAGATAGGCTCATCTGGGGATGATTAATCTACTTCACCTAGTCTTCCATCGTTTTCCAGGACAGTCTCCGTAAGAAGGATGACAGGATTGAAGAACTGGAAGAAGCACTGAGAGAAAGTGTACAGATAACTGCAGAGCGAGAAATGGTGCTGGCACAAGAGGAATCAGCCAGGACCAATGCTGAGAAACAGGTCTGCAATTTTATAGTTACTAGCAGTGCTGCTAGTTAAACACAAGGTAAAAACCAACCGGTAGAGTTTAGGTTAACTGTTCTGTATTTATAGGGTTTCAGAAATACTTGATTAAGTGTAAATATTTGGACTTAATAATGGAAATAGAGATGTGCAAGAATTTACTCATCTTAGAGCAGAGATCTCTGCATTACACATTTAAAGCTGATTTCATTTATATGTACATAGTATAAATTAATATATCTTATAAAATAAAATGGAACTTGTCTGTTTGCTGCAAGACTGCACAAGCTTGGCTTTTGCATTGAATGAGAAAATATATTTCTGACTCAATGGTGTTAATTTCTAATAACAAATAGTTTATTTTATAACCTGTGTACATGAGCAATGAAGTTCTAATAAGTTAAACATTAACAGCAAATATGAAGGATATAGATATTGTGGCATTCCAATATACTGATTGCAAATCAGTATATCTCAGCCTGGAAGTCGCTTATGAAGAATTCTGTTCATACTATTTCTAGAGTTTGTATTATATACTTTCCAATTTCCTGTACCTTTGCTTTTGATTTTTTAATTAAGAATAACTAAAGACAGGCTGTGTAAATGGAAAAACTAGTTTTAACATCTTCAGCTCACATTCAGAACATACAATTTGAGATTTTGAATTCACTTCACACAGAAGTTTATGACATTTAATTTTTGGAGTGATTATTTCTTTTCCATTTCCTTTTGGGAGAACAGTAAGTGCTACACCAGAAAAGTAAAAGAATTCAATGAAGGGTGACAGGATTCTGTTGGGGAACCACCTTGATCCAATCAGTGATGTTACTAACAGGTAAAGTAGTTCTATTTAAACAAAAAGATTCCATGTCAAGGGGAACATACCATAACGCATACCACAGTGAGGCCTTTTATGGCCATGTTAAACACAGTTAATGTGGGGGTGTGTACTGGGAACTTAACTACATACTTAATTAAAATGTTTCCATTTTAATTTTAAAAACTACAATCTTTTTAAAATGTTTCCAGTGCATATGTCTTGATCATGCCTATCTCCTATTGCCTGTTGTTATATCTCACCCTCCTTCCATTTCTGACAGTCTTAGTTGTAGAATTGACTCCAGAAACCTTGAAGTGTAGTGGTTCTGTGAGTACTGATTTCTAGTTTAGCTTAGCCTTAATTTTAATAAGTCCCTGCTCAGAAGTCTTCAGATTGTTTCACTTCCAAGTATGGCAAATACTGGTATGAATTTCTTCTTCGTCTCTAGCCTACTATGCAGAAAGTCACTTAGAGAATAAAACTCCGTGTTGTATTTGCAGCTTACAGTACCTGTGGGCTTTTCTTAAGGTTTGTGACACCAGTTTGTTGTTTCTCCCTGTGTTTGCAAAGACATGACCTCTCTGGGAACTGAAGTTAATGTTCTAGACTTCTGTGTTCTCTCTGTATTTTCTCCAGTTTTTCCAGTTTTGCTGTGGCTTGTAGGTGGCTGCTGCTGCTGCTGGTGCTGCTGCTTCCTTCTGCTTCCTCCTTCTTCCTTCTTCTTTCCTTCTTCCTTCTTCCTTCTTCTTCTTCTTCTTTTTTTAAATTCCCAGAGCTGTGCTGCTTACTTGCTTTGTGAAATTGTTTTCCAGATGTCTTGGTTTCCAAGTGTCTTGGTTCTTAGTTTCTGAAGCTCTTGATGTAATCTTTACTTGTATTTCCCTAGTCACTAAAGATATTGAATATTTTTTCATACAATTTTGACCATTTGTATTTTTTTATTTTTAGAAGCTTCTAATTTATCTACAGTATACTGATTGGACTGTTTGATTTTTTAATGTTAAGCTGTTTGAGTACTTCTAATGCCAATAGAATACCCATCTCTGACAGGATTAAACAAATAAAGGGGATACAAAAGACCATTTTGTATTTGTATATACAGAGTAGTTAGGATAAATATGCAGCTACTTTCGCTCCATTCTATGAGAAGAAAGATTGGTAGTGATAGTGTTTTTTGTTTTTTGTCTTTTTGAGACGGGGTCTCACTATGCGATTCAGGCTGGCCTTAAGCTCACTTTGTAGCTCAGGCTGGTCTTGAACTCACAACAGTCCTCCTGCCTCAGCTTCCCTAGTGCTGGGATTACAAGCCTGTGCCACCACGCCCAGCTCAGTAATAGTGTTTTGACAGGATGTCCTGTCTGCTTCTTGTGCTGTGGTTGATCACTAGGAAGATAACAATGTAAAATGTATTAATTATTGAAACTGTCCTAATAATCAGCTTTGAAACTGTCTCATTGATGTTTTTCTCTCAATAAAATAAAATAAAGAAGAAATATAATTTGATATAGTCATGTTTGTTGATTCTTAGTATTATTTCCTATGGCATTACAGTCCTATCCAGAAAGTTTTGCCTGTGTATGGTTTCAGGCATTTCTTCTCTATTTTCTTCTAGTAGTTTTAAAGTTCCAGATCTTGTATCGAGGTCTTTGATCCATTTTGAATTTATTTTTATATAGGGTGAGAGTTAGAGATCTAGTTTTAATCTTCTACAAATATATACCATTTTTTCCAGCACCATTTGTTAAAGAGATTGTATTTTTTTCTTAATATATACTTTTATTTTCTCTGTCCAGAAGCAGGTTACTGTAGTTTGGTTGTTTTCCTTCTGTGCCCTCTATTCTGTTCCACCAAATTGCACGTCTAGTTTTTGTGTCAGTTCTATGACATTTTTGTTAGTACTGCTTGATACAGTGTAATTTGAAATTGGGTATTGTAGTGCTTCTAGCCTCTTTCTGTTTAGTATTATGTTGGGGTTAGTGTTTTGTTTTATTTTTAATTCTGTGAAGAATGTCATTTGTGGTTTTTTTTAAATTTATTTTTTATTTTATTGAAGTACAAATATCAGTGAGACAGTTTAAGACACCTTAACAAGACAGAGTCGATAAATTAATAAATTGCAAACTGTTTTCATAATGTTTTGGTATCATGCAAGGTGCATACCTGATATTATACTTACAGACATTATTATAGCAGATGTCTCTCATCAGTAAATTAAGAGAGTGTAGCTGTTTATGTATCTTATTTTTTATGCCTGAATTATATCACAGATTCAATAATTAATATTTTCTACCTTGTTATTTTCCTAGTTGTTGTCCATAGTACTAGAAGCCAACATAATATCCTGTCCAACCACCATTAGTGCAAATCTTGCCTCTCAAAGAATTATGTAGAAGCACGGCGTATCTATCCCAGCTGTACTATCCATACACACATATCATGATTCTTCTTTTCTATACCCCTTCCTTTGTCTACACCTGTCAAAGATGGGGACACTCCATTGTCATTCAACCAATTTAGGTGCCTGAACTCGGCTACATAATCCAACACAGTCCAGCATTCCACAACAATAGTGAGTTATTTGAAGAAGTTGTTGACTGTAACCATTTACAGCTCAACTTATTATTATGGCCCTGCATTGTGTACCTCATTTTTATACTTTTCTGCTGGATGGTTAAGACTGAGTTAGAGCAAGACCTATATACCAAAGCATGTAGTTTTTGTTTCTGATGAGGTCAGTGAAGTCCCCTCAGGGTTTATCTTGTAATCCTGTAACTTACTCTGTAAATCCTTTGTCTGTGTTATCCATGTGGATGAGTCACGGCTAATACTTGACTAGTTTGCTCTCTGTGAGAGCCTGAGAGAAAGTTTTCTCTCCATGTGACTCTTCTTAGGCCCACTATAGAATTCAATCTCTTTTCTCTGTGGCTCAATAATCTCCTTGTTCAGAAAATTTGGAGCTCAACTGAGTTTTGTGAAGTTACAGTACAGGTTCACCTATGTCCTGAGTCTTTGCTGAACTTGAAAGGCTAGGGCCAAAATGTTGGCTAGCCTTGCAGCTCTTCTATTTCTCCAATTTTGCCATTTGTGTTTTGATGGGAATTGCACTGGATTTATAGATCATCTTTGGTAACATGACCATTTTTATTTTATTTATTTATTTATTTTATATTCTTATTTTTTGGCATTGGGAATTGAACTCAGGACCTTGTTCTTGCCAAGCAGATTCTTATTAAGCTACTGAGCTCCCTGCCCTGGCCATTTTTGTAATATTGCTTCTGCTGATGTATGAACACAGAAAGTCTTGCCATCTTTTAGTGTCTTTTTCAGTTTCTTTCCTCATTGTAAAGGTAATTCACTTCCTTTGTTATACTGATCCCTAGGTATTTTTTTAAAGTTATTGTGAATGGAATCATTTTCTCATTTCTTTCTTGGTCAAATAAATATTCATGTGTAGAAAAGCTGTTCTTTTTTTGACATTGATTTTTCTTTCTTCCTTGCAGTAGTAGAGATCAAACTCAGGACCTTGTTTGCCAGGCAGGCACTTATGCTGTTGCTAATCTGTACCTTGATACTGATTTTATATCCTGCTTCTTGATTGAATTCAGTTATCAGATCTGAGAGAATTTTGGTGACACCTTTAGGGCCTTTTAAGTAGGATCATATCATTTGCAGAGGAATAATTTGACTTTTTCTTTTTTAATCTGTATTCCTTTATCTTGCCTAATTGCTCTAGCTAAGCTTTTAAGAACTGTACTGCACAGGAGAGTTGAGAGACAAGACATTCTTGTCTTGTTTATGATATTAGAGAAAATGCTTTCAGTTTTTCTCCATTCAGATTGTTAGCTGAGACTTCATCATATGTGGCCTTTATTATATTGAAAAATGATCCTTCAATATCGAGTTGTCTGGGGACTTTATCATGAGAAAATAATTGAATTTTATTGAAAGCTTTTTCTATGTTAAATTGGAATGAACACATGATTTCTGTATTTCTGTTTATGTACTTTATTATGTTTATTGATTCATATATATTGAACCATGCTTGAATCCTTGGAATGGAAACAACTTGATTATGGTATATGAGCTCTCTAATGTTCCAGGTACTTTTTATGTGTACATTTTTCAAACATATTGTTCTATAATTTTCCTTTTTGTTGTTGTTGTGTCCTTTTGTTTTTTGGCATCAGAGTGATGTTGGCCTTATAAAAATAGTTTGGAAGTGTTCCTTCCCTATTTCAGAGAACAGCTTGAAGATCATTGGTGCTGTTTCTTTAAATTTGTTATAAAATTGAGCAGTGAACTTGTCAGGTTCTGTACTTTTCTTTGTTGGGGGACTTTGTGATACTGATTTAATCTCATTACTTGTTATGTAGTAGGGTGTGTGTGTGTGTGCATTTGGTGCAGTATCTCACTACACAGATTGGACTTGTGGTGATCCCTCCTGTTTTCAGCCTCCACACTGCTGGTATTACAGGTGTGCGCCATCATGCCCAGATTGTCCTGGCGCAGCAGGCCGCAGGGGTGGGACCAGAAAGGCATGCAGGTCTGGATAGTAGTCCATATATGTAGAAATTTATCCATCTCTTTAGATTTTTTAATTTTTCATGATATTTATATTTATTTATTTATTTATTTATTTATTTATTTATTTATTTTACAGGAATCAAACTCAGGACCTCATGCTTGCCAGGCCGCAGGGGTGGGACCAGAAAGGCATGCAGGTCTGGATAGTAGTCCATATATGTAGAAATTTATCCATCTCTTTAGATTTTTTTAATTTTTCATGATATTTATTTATTTATTTATTTATTTATTGTACAGGAATCAAACTCAGGACCTCATGCTTGCCAGGCAGCAGGGTTTCACTGAGCTATATCCCAGCTCAAAATAGTTCTTAATCATGCTCTAGAATTTAGTGGTGTCCATTATAACATTCTCCTTTCCTCTCTCTCTCTTTCTCTTTTGTTTATTCATTCATTTGTAACAGGCTCAGCCTGCCCTGGTGGCAGGGCTGGAACAGCTAATGGTGCTAGGCATCGAACTGGCGTCCCTGTGCCTGCCTAAACTTGCCTAAGCAGGAGCTTTAGACTGCTGAGCTATCTCACTAGCCCTCCTTTTCATTTCTAATCATATTGATGTATGCCTTCTAACACCTTCTTTTGCTTAGGATGGTTAGAGGTTTATCTTTTCAAAGAATCTTATTTACTTTAAAAAAAAAAAAAACTTTTGGAGTTTTATTATTTTGTTTGTATTCTTGGGTTTGGTAGAGTTTTTTATTGCTTTTCTAAAACTTTTATTTATTTTTGAATGTATTTGGTAAAGGGTCTAATTACGCAGCTTGGACTCATAGTGATCCTCCTGTTTTCAGCCTCCCTGGCACTGGAATTATAGGTGTGCACCACTATGCCCAGTCTTGTGGCCAGCTCAGTGCGCCTGGGGGCAGGGCTGGTGCACCCAGGATTGAACCCTGGTCCCTGTGCTTGCCTAAGCAGACACTTAGTCTGCTGAGCTATCTGGCCAGCCCTTTTTCTAAAACTTTCCAATGCATTATTAGGTCATCTGTGATTGCTATGATTTTTTTTTTTGTTTTTTATATGGCTTTCAAAGTTACAAATTCTCTTCTTAGAACTACTTTCTTTTGTTATCTGAGAGATTCTGGTATATTGTATTTCATTTTAATTTAATTATAGGCAGTTTGTTTTTTCCCCTAATTTCTTCCAATACATCATTTTAAAGTAAATTTTTCAACTGTATGTGTTTTATAGGTTGCGTGGTTTCTTTTGCTATTGATTTTTGGTTTCATTCCATTATGGTCTAATAAGACAAAAGAAATTAATTTCTTATTTTATGTATGTGTTAAGGCTTATGTTTCCCTTCATATTGAATTGTATTTGTTTTATGAAATCAAATATTCTGATGTTTGGTACACATACATTTACAACAGTTCTATTTGGTGGCCTTATTTAGTTTTGCATTTATCTTTTTTTGGGGAGGTGTCTTTTTAGACAGGATCTCACTGTACAGTTCAGGCTGGCCTTGAGCTCACTTTTTAGCCCACACTGATCTTTAATTCAGTGATCCTCCTGTCTCTGCCTCTGTGTCCCAATTACTGGGATTACAGGTATGCACCATCATGCCCAGCCTAGCATTTGTCTTTGTCAGATAGAAGTATAGGTACTCTTGTTTGCTTTCCAGTTCTGTTTGCATGGAATATTGTTTTCCATCCTTTCACTTTTATTCTGTGTTATGTCTTTGCTTGTAAGGTTTATTTCTTGCAAGCAACAAAGGTTTGGTCTTCTTTTGAAATCTAGCCTGCCAGTTTGTATCTTTTATTTGGAGAATCAAGACCAGTTATATTCAGAGGTATTTTAGAAATGGATGTACTAATTCCTGTCCTATCCATATTCTTTTCTCTTCCTCTTTGTGTAGCATTCTTTAAGAAGTATACTTAAAAATATATATCTATTGTGGTACTGGCTTAGTGGTCATGAATCTTTAGTTTATCTTTGAAGGTGTTTATTTCTTCTTCAATGAAGATAACTTTACTATAGCCTAGGTTGACAGTTTTTCCCCCATGGGTTGAAATATATAATTCCATGCCTTCCTGGTTTGTTGATTAATATCATGTGACTGGTAAGGGAGAGAGATGAGACAAAATGAGCCTTGTGTTTTCTTGTCTGAGGATCTAAGTGGATGTTAGTGATATTTACTGATCTGTGAAGAAACCTGGGGGAGTAGGAATTTAACATAGGAATTTAGATACTTGTAGATGTTAAATTTGAGATTCATATGACCTCTTAATTGGAGATATTAATTAGACAAGTGGGTTTATAGATTTTTCTCAAAAGAATGCTCTGAGCTAAAAGTATAAATTTGAAATATAATACTCTTATGTTTTTGTCTTTCTTCTCTTTCTATTAGCCATTTACTTCATGTGTTGTTCTTCCAGTTAATTTCAACTGCCCATGAACTAAGAAAATGTCTATTTACTCTTTTTCTACTTAGGGACTAAACTCCTGATGACTTCTTAAACCTGTCATTGTTTTATTAGTGTGAAATATAGCATATAACAAGTACATTGTATTCTGTAAACTCCAAGGCTTGGTGTATTGACATTGAACAATAAAGAGGGAAGCAAGCTTAACAGTCCAGCAGGTTTATTGCCAAACTGGAGGGACCTCTCTGTGTGAGCAGAACATAGAAGGTACCTTACAGACTGTGAGGCTTTTTTAGTATTGTTTTTCAGTGGTCTTTTGGGGGGTTATGTTGGAGGAATGGTGTGCTTGTGGATTGCTGATGTGTTCTCTATAACCTGCTAACATGATCTTTGTTGTTGTCTACTGACATGCCCTCTGCTTCCTAAGTAAAATGAAACCTGTGTTTTTCTAAGGTTGCAAGTGCGTTCATTTGAACTGTTGGTGTCCCTGTCTGGGCTCTATGAGACATTCAGTATCTGTCTTCTGCTTTTTATTGTAATAAAGATTTACTTCAACAACAAATTCTTAAGTTTCTTTAATGCCTCTGAGCGGAAAGTAAACATCAGTGTTCATTGGGTCTTTTCAGAAAACTAAAGTATGGATTGTATTTTTGAAACAACATGTTCCCGCTATATGATGCAGTTCTCTATCCTTTATCCCCTGGATAAAGTCTACTTCGTCTGTATGTAAAACTTTCTCTGACCCTTCAAAATAACCTATGTCTTCTCATTTTTGTTCAGTGTCTTGTATTACCTCGATTTATTTTATAACATTTTTCTATTATTTTTTATTTAATACTTAATACTTTAAGATAATGCCACTATTTTCTTTAAAGACAAGCTCCTTGAGGGCAATAAAT
>PVKA01014225.1:0-52967 GCA_004027165.1 Ctenomys sociabilis
TGGCCGTGCCCCTGGATGGTGGTGAGGATTTCCCAGCAGCCGAGGAGTGGAGAGGACCCGAGCTCGTCTCCACCAGGGAGCGCTGTCAGCAGGGGCAGCGGCAGCAGCTGAGAGAGGCATGGTGTCCCCGTGAAAGGCCGGGGCTCTCAGCAGGGCTGGAGGGGGCGGCACAGGGCGTGTATGTAGCCCCCTGGGCTGTGCAGCAAATATGGTGAGGGTGTGCAGACAGCCTGCTCCCGGACCGCTCACGCAGCGCTTTGCAGATCTTCTGGGGCTCCTGCATTATGCTTGGGGCTGCGATTTCGAGCTTTCAGGAGGCCTTTGCTGGCAGAAGGAAGGCCAGAAGCAGGTCTCAGCAGGCCCTCTGCAGACCGAACCCTGCAGACTGGAAGATGGAACTGCTTGGGCACAGTGAGTGGACCCTACGCCTAAGGTTTGCTGCAGTCTGCTGACCGCCAAGGAGATCTGGTGTAGCTAACCAAAGTTATTTGTTAAAAGTTGCAACCCTCATTCTCAGATAGAACTCACAACTTTATACAGGCCGGAAGTGGGGAGCACAGTGCCTACACAAAGCCAAGTGCACGCACACAGCTAGGCAGGTCCAACCCAGGTCTAAGGTAGCAAGTGAGAGTTTCAGGCCCTGCAGCAGGAGATCCTGATGGTGTGACTTAGCTTCCGTATGCGAATTTGGGGGCTGGGGGATGTTGGTGAACTCCTTAACAACCTATTGTTCATATAACTAAAGATGCAAGATGTGGCCTAGTGGGGTGGCCCATGCCTGTGATCCCAGCACTCAGGAGGCAGAAGCAGGATGATCATTGCAAGTTCAAGACCAGCCTGGGCTACAAAGTAAGCTCAAGGACAGCCTGAACTGCACAGGGAGACCTTGTCTCAAAAATAAAAAAAAGAAAGATACAAGGTGTGCTTGAAAAATAGTGACTGTTTACTTTTTTTTTTTTAATTTGCTGCAGTAAAAGATACATTGTCACGAGTCCCCCTCAAAGCCCTGCCCTCACTTCGCACACTCAAGTCCCCTTTCCCAAGTCCTTACCATCAAACAGTGGCTGCTGCTGCCAGGAGCCACCCGGCGGAAGGCAGGCTCTAGCCATGTCACAGTGCGTCCTCCTGACACCATGCGACCTCTGGCTTTTTCCTAAAGTCGAAAGGACAGAGGAAGGAAGTAACTCCCAACCAGTCATTTGGGACCCTCAGGCAGCCGCCATATGCAGCCGCATGCATGGTGAGGATTTCAGGGTAAGAACTGTTTCTCAATATGTAAACACTCTCTGTGCTCCGTGCTCACACCCCTTGGATGCATCATCTAAGTGCAGGGCCAGGCATGAGAGACTCAATTCGGAGGAGCTCTACTCAGATGAAGAGAGTGGTCAAATTGGCAGAGGCAGGGAAGGCTGGGGAGGTGGAGGAACAGAAGGTGACAGTTGGAGGGTAGAGAATTTCAGCTTCACAAGATGAGAGGAATTATAGACGTGCGTAGCAGCGGGCAGCTGTTATTAAATATATTTAATACCGCTGAGCTGCATGCTTAAGAGATGGTGGAGATGCTCCGTCTCACCAGTAGGTGTCTTTTACCACAATAAAAATATTGAAAATAATTTCCCTTCCCCAGAATATTTCTTCTGTCCTTCTCATTTAATCAGTGCTCACCAGCCCCAAAAGTGTCAACTGTGTTCCAGATCAGAGCCCCACACTTTGAAAATTAAAATACAATAACCGGTGTCACAATTATGACAACCAGCATATAATAAAAAAGTTACTAGATATGAAGGAAAACCAGAAGCTCTGACACATACACGGGAGAAAAACCAGTTGATAGAAACAGACGCAGAGATAAACACATCCATTTGGCGGGAACATAAAGTCGTACAGCCATTCTGGAAAGCAGGGCCCAGGTTCTTTTTTTTTTGTCTTATTGAGACAGGGTCTCATTATGCAGCTCAGGCTGGCCTTAAGCTCATTTTGTAGCTCAAACTGGTCTCAAACTCACAACAATCCTCCTGCCTCAGCCACCCGAGTGCTGGGAGGGTCCAGGTTCTTATGACATTGAACACACACCATAGGACCTAGCAATTGCACTCCTATTTGTCTTAGAAACCCTAACATATTGCCCACATGAAGACCTGTGCCTGTGCCAGCAGGCAGGCGTCCTGGGCTTGGGCAGTTCTGTGGGCTTGGAACCTTCCTGTGTTCCCACTCCTGCCCGGGACCCTTGCTCTCCCCCACCCCCTCCCAAGGCCCTGGGCGGTTTCCTACAGGGCTGCAGAGTCACTTGGGGCCCTGCCGGCCCCACAAGCTTGCCCTGCCACCCCTGGACAATCAGCATGTCCAGACCTTGGTTTTTATCATCTGTACCAAAGGGAGATAGAGTGCAGGGGGCAAGGAGGACTCAGTGAGGTACACAGGCTGGAGCCCGGCCACTCCGGCCACTGCTAGCTCCCCTGCCTCGTTCTTGTTAGGTCCTGTGACCCTCTTTAAAGTCACCCCTCCCCTTTCACTCCCCTCTTCCTTCCTTTCTCTCCCTGTCTCCCCGCTTTTCCCCTAACCTTCGCTTCTTCCCCTCCCCTCCCTTTCACCCTTTCCTTCATCATCCCTCCTATTCATTCCCCTCTTCCTTCCCCTTTCTCTCCCCCTCCCCTGTTCTCTTCCCCCTCCCTTCCCCCTCTCCCCTCAGGCCTTGTGCCCCAGCTCAGGGACCCCATCCTGCTCAGGGTGTGGTGGGTCCACCTCCTCCCTGGCTCCCTTTTCTGCCCCTTGTGAGAATCAGGCTGCTCTCTGGAAGTTCAGATCCATACTTACCAGCCCTTCCCACATTCCTTAGCCAGTTGGATTCCTAGGCAAGCTTCAAAACCCAGCTCCTCAGTGACTCCTCAGGGAGTCAGCCCCCTTTCTGACTTCCTGCATCATAGCATCTCTGGTGCACTCTGTAATGGTAACAAACCAGTGTGGGTGGTCCCTAGGGGCTGTGGCCTTCTGGGGGTAATGGACCCCACCCTGTCACCTCTATGTTCCCAGGGCCCAGGGCTGAATCTGCTCTCCTGGCCCAGGTAGAAGCTGTGGAACCACAAACCCACACCTTGATGCATCCCTAGAGGAGAGACATTCTCTGTGCAGCCAGAGACCGGGCAGGCACAGCCAGGCAGAGAGGGTGCAGGGCGGCGCTGGAGTCCGGCCAGAGCACTCGGATTCCAGAGACAGCACATTCTCCAGACCCCGGCGCCTGGGAAACATCTGCCCAGCGAGCTGCTGAATCATTCTCTAAATTGCTTCCCTCGCAGATGAATAAATGCTTGTGCCACCAAAAAAAAAAAAAAATGCCAACGCACAGAGCAGCATGGCACCAGCCTGGCAACGCTGCCCTCATGTCTTGCTGCCCCGTGACGCAGGGAGAGTCTTAGCGGCCAAGACCAGGGCTTGCAGCTGCTGACTCCGGGCACAGGACCAGGCAGACCCGGCCTCCCCAGGCCTGTGTGGTCACTGCTCCTGCCCCCAGCGTGGCCTGCATCTGTGGCTGCTGCCCGGCTCTGCTCCGCCCACCTGCTACAGCTCGGGTCCAGATGGGGGGGGCAGGGCGGTCCCTCACCCCAACGCCTCTCCCAGTGACACCTCTTGGAGTCGCGCTCTGCACGCTGGCCTGGCTCCCTCACCTTCCTAACCATCAGCTCCACACCGACCTCGGTTGCCGCAGAGAGAAGCTGTGTGCCTCGGTTTCCCCAGCCTGCTGGCTCACTGGGGGCTCATGTCCAGATCTGGTCCAGGGTCTCTGCCCGGGGATCTGAGCAGCCTCCAGAGGCACCTGTGGGTGTGAAGTGCAGCGGGGCGGCAACAGCATCCGTTCCCAGACTGGAGGTGGCCCCTTGCCCCTTTGCGCTCAATTTGCCTACCTGGCCTTCACCCTGAGGAGTATTTGAAATGGCTATCTTGGAAACATACATCAAGCAGCCAAGGTTTTTACCTAATGACCCAAGCCTTGCAAAGCAGGCATCAGGTACCGCCCCCATCAGGTAGAAGAGGAAAGAGGCCCAGAGAGGGACAGTAATCCTGAGGATGCACAGCTGGAGAGCCGGAGGCGTTCAGGCACAAACCCTTCCGCCTCCAGAAGCCGTGGGCACGCCTTTTTTCTTTCTTCTGAAAGCAAGCTTGTTCTTAAGGCTGATTCGAATCCTCTCTGCAACGTGGGCAGAGCACAAATGTATTCGATAAATAAATAAATAAAAGCATTTGGATGTCTGCAGCCGTGATGCCCAGCTGTCTGGGGCCCTGAGCTCTGGAAAAGCCTGACGCTTCAGTTCTCTGCTAACTGCTTGGCAAGGGCTCCTGTCTCTACAAACAGCCCCAAGTGTCACAACCTGGCTTTAATTAGCAGTGATGTTGGGGTACATGCTGTGCCAGGGGGACCCATGCAGGATAATAGGAGGCCATGGTTCCTCTCAGCTCAGCACACAGGATGGGGGTGGGGTCCCCAGATGCCCACCCCCCTGTGCTTCAAGGGCACAAATGCTGATGGGGGCCACCGACCCCTGCGACCCCTCCCTGGGTTACCACAAAGGGCAGGGGCTAGAAGGAGTGAGCAGGGCCCAGAATCTGGAAGGGGTGAGGTTTCTGGGGGAGCCAAGCGGAAGCTGGGGCCTAAGGTCAGCTCTGCGCTCACGGCCTACAGAGCTGGAGACAGTCTTGTGAGGGTCCCTTGGGTGGCCTTTCCAGACATGTTGGAGGTGAAACTTCATGCCAGTAAGGCCAAAGCCACTTGGCCCCCGGAAGCTGCCAGGGCTGGAGCAGGACACGCAAAGCCTCCATCACGGTAGCGGCTCAGCTGTGTCCACCCGCCGCATCCCACCTGCTTGGCACCCTCCCCCGTGAGAGGGGTGATGGGGTGCAGAGAGGACTTGTCAACCTCAGTTGATGCCTGGAGGGTGCATCCAGGGTACACACCCTGCCCCCCTCACTTCCAACAATGTTGTGAGGCAAGGTCGCCATCACCGGCTGCAGCAGGGCATGCTACAATCCCAGCACTGTGGGAAGCTGTGCCAGGAGGAGGACAAGCCTGGGTCCAATCTGGGCAGCTTAGCGAAAACCCTATCTCAAAAGTAAATACAACAATAAATAAAAATTTTAGAAGACTGGGGAAGGGGCTCCCTGCAAAGGTTATGGGTTCAGTCATCAATTTTCAGCCCCACTGACATTGGGGCACAGAGAGGAGAAATAGGGAAATTGAGGCACAGAGAGGAGATGCCAGCCACTGAAACTTGTTCCTCTACCAAGAAGGATAGGAGGCTGAATATGAACCCCACAGCCAGATCTCAGCCCATGGTTGGCCAAGTCATACCCCAGGACCTCGGCACCTGCCCTCACTGCCTCTACCCACCCACACCACAGGCCAGTGGCTCAACATCAGGACTCAGCTGACAGCTTCCACTTCCTGGACAGGTGAGGGGGAGGCAGGCACTGCTGTTCCCTCTGCTCTGCTCCCTGGAAGGCCAGTAAAGATGTGGGAAACCAGTGCAAAGTTCTAGGGGTCAAGGTCTACAAGGGCAAAGCTGGGGACAGTGAGTCTGCTTTTGTTTAGTACCCTTAGAATACAGCAGAATGGACACAAGTGTTTGAGGGACAGCTGAACAGATAAGTAGGTGGGTGAATGGATGGTGGGTGAATGGATAGATGGATAGGTGGATGGGTGGGTGGGTGGATTAATAGATGGATGAATGGATGGATGGTTGGACTAATGGGTGGGTGGGTGGACTGATAGGTGGATGGATGGATGGATGGGTGGATGGATGGATGGATGGATAGATGAGTGGATGAGTGGATGGATGGATGGATGGATGGATGGATGAGTGGATGGGTGGATGGATGCATAGATGGATGGCTGGGTAGATGGGTGATGATTAGGTAAAAGGAATAGAACTGACATCCTGTGCATCCACATAAAACAAACTTTGTTTCTTCCATAACGGGCTCTGGAGCCCCACCCACTCCCAATCGAGCACCTTCTCCACACCCCCCTCCCAGCTCCCTATATCCCTGAGAGTGGTGTGGCTGCCCTCTGGGTCCACAGTTGTGTCACCACCCACCCTGAGGACAGGCTCACACTACCTTGGCTCTGAGAAGTTGATCCAGCCATGTCCAGGCCCCATGACGGGCAGGGCTGAGGACCAAGCCTTCAGCATGGGGCCCTCGAGGACAGCAGGATTCATCTTAGAGTACAAGCACTGGGGGGGTTGAAGCCAGCCACTCTGGCACCTGTGTCACCTGCCTAGGGCCTCCCCACATAGTACACTGGTGAGTCTGTCTGGCCAGGGGGCATCAGGAGACATGACACCCCCATGGAGCCAGTCAGATGCAAGCCACTTCAGTCTACAGGGCAACTGCTAGGTAACACAGAAGGGCATGAACTTCAGGAACACGGCCTCAGTTTGAATGCTGACTACTGCATAGTGGTTCTGTGCCTTAGGAGTTCCAGAGAGAAAGGAAGCCTTCTTAGCAGAGCTGGAAAAGACTTCATCAAGGAGGGGCATTTGTGGGTTTTGAAGAATGAGTAAGAGTTGCCCAACCAAGAAGGACAGGCTTACAACAGTAGCATCAGAACAAGTGTTCACAGAAGGTGGAATGGAAGAATAGGCTGAAAAGCAGGGAAAGGGGTTGTGGTAAAGAAAAGAAGGAAGGGCTGGTGCTGACATGCAGGGCCCAGGAGAGGGATTCTGGGGTAAATGCTGGATGCGGCCATGGGGTGCAAGAGGGAAGGCGAGGCCGCCGTGTGTCCATCTGCACCACCCCTAGGCTTCAGGCCACAGCAAATCCCCCACACATGGCTCTCCTGTGAGGACACAGGACTCCAGGTGGTCCTGGGCTGTGGCACCCCCAGCAGAGCTCAGGGTCCAGTGACACCAGACCTCATCCACCACACCTCCTAGAAACGCCAGCCAGCCTGGAGCAGGGAGGATCCGGGTCAGCCTGGAACAAAGGCTCAGCCTAGGCCTTGGGTCTCCTGGGAGCCAGAGCAAGGGGTTCAAAGTCTTCACTTAGCAGGACGAGTCCTCACCCTCAGGGTACAGAGACAAGGGCCTCACTGATGGCCAGAAAAGAGGGACCAGCTGTTCTTGGGGAAGATGGGAGCTAGACACCGCCCCTGGCTAAGCTACCTGTCCCAGCCCCTCACAGACTTGGCATCTGTCTGACACCCTCCTCCCAATGCCTGGCCCCTAGGTCTCTTAAGCCCCCCAGGTCAGCTCTGCCCCTGGGAACAGGCCTCCAGCTTCAGCTCAAGAACATCCTAGGGCTGGGCCTGGCCCAAGACACCCTCCACCAGGTTCTGGACCCAGCCCCTGCTCTGGGCGGAGCCCACGCTTGGCCTGCACGGAGCCCAGACCCAGCGGCTCCCTGGGGATGAATTCCATCCTGACCACCACCTGCCACTTCCTAGCCACATGACCTGGGGTCAGCTTGTCTGGGGAGCCCCAGTCTGCAGCACAGGCACCAACCACATGCTCCCTGGCATGGCCAGAGGGCCGCGTGGGGTCTACATAGCCCCCCGCTCCAGGCCTCAGTTTACAGACCCCTTCTTGGGGGCAGCATGTGTCCCTGCAGCTCACTCTCAGCCCCTGCCTGGGGACTTGCATAATTCTGCACCGCACAGCACACAGCCTCTGAGAACATGGTACAGAACACAGACACAACAGCAGGGCCCCTTGGCCTTTCCTCCCCTTCCACCCAGTGAGAACTCACATTTGTTCCCTCTGGGATGGCAATGGGTGTCACCATGGAGAAGAGTACAAAACAGCCCTCCCCGTGTGCCTTGACCTTGACTCAGAGCACTTTGACCTTGGGTCCTGGGAAGTAAACGGCTCTCGCTTCCGAGCTACAGAAGCTGATTGGCTGGTGGGTAATCAGTCACTAAAAGCCCTAGCTTTCTCCCCAAGTGGTCCCCAAGTGGTCAACAGCATGAGGCTGGCTCCAGACTAGGACGGTGGAGGTCTGGGCTCCATCTGCCCCCTGCCCCAGGCCTCAGTGTCCTCATCCAAAGCAGGTGGAGTGTGACAAAGACACCTTATCTCCCAGGGCCCACTTGCTCTTAGCCTTGAGCAGGTGGGAAGGGGAGCCCAAGGTGATAGCAATCTGGGGGAGTCTGTTCTAGGGTGGGCCAAGACATGGGCCTCAGGGCCTGCCATAGACCAGCTGGGGCACAGTACTTCACCACTGGGACACAATACTTGACACCCACAGCTTAAAGGAGGAGCGCTTTAACCGGCTCCCAGTTCCAGGGGGTTCCATCCATGGCGGGCTGGCTCCAAGGCAGGAGCAGCTGGCAGAAAGGGCTTGGGTGGAGCCAAGCTCATGGTGGCCAGGAAGTGGAAGGGAACAGCACTGGCAAGAGACAGACGCCCAGGGGCTCACACACATCAGCCACCTTCCCGGGCCTCACGTCTAGCAGCGTATCCAGCTGGGAGCATAGTGAACGAATCTATGATGATTACAGCTCTTGCAGTGGCTCCCTCTCCCAGGTCTCTGATCCAGGGGAGACAAGGCCTGCACTGTGAATGTAAGGAGGAGGAGAAGGAGGCTGCTTCTAGGGCCACTGGGGGCAACCCTGGGGGAGAAGGGTCCCGGCACCAGGCCCTGCAGCTCCGACCACTGCCCCATTCCATCTGCCCACTCCTGGCCCCAGTCCCGACCGTGTTCCTGGCCCCTGGCCACCTCGGGGCTCCTGGGCCCTGGGCCCCATCCAATGTGTCTGAGAAGAAGCAGACTGAGCTACGCAGCCAACAGCTGTGAGGCTGAATAATTTATAAGCCCTGCTCACAGAGCCTTGGTAAAACGTTTCCAGGGAGTTGAGATTGCTCATCAAAGCTGGTGTCAAGCGGAGCTGCCCTTTCCTCGGGGTGCCACCAAGGGAGACAACCTTTCTTAAAAATAGAAGTGTCATTATCACCTCCCATCACGAGGCAACTAAGAGGTCGTTTTCTAATGCAAATCCAGTCCTCTGGCTGTGCTAGAAGCCCTTCAGTGGGGATGCAGTCTGAGCTTGTCCCCTCCATGGGTGACAGCAACTGCAGGGCCAGCACTCTCAGCAGTCCTCTCAGCCGCCAGCCCCTTCCTCAGTGGCTTCTCTCTGCCCTCCTCCAGGAGGTGACATTTGAGCAGAGACAGGCAGAACTGAATCAGCAGGAAAGGCAGCTCAAGGGTATTGCCCAGGAGGGCAAGCAGGGAGCAGCAAGGGCCAGGGGGCAGGGGCGGGACTGCTCGCCGGAAGCTTCTTCCCTCCAGCCCCGGAAGTGGGCATCCTGCAGCCCCCTTTCCCTGCAAGGGTTCTCACCCTGTGTGTGGTGGTAGAATGGGGGGCTGCAGCCCTTCCCACGCTTCTCCAGGACACACAGCAAACACAGAAGTGTCCCGTTGGGTCCCCAGGTCACCCAGGAGGAGAGCCACCCAGGAATTGGCGTCCTCTGTGCCGCACGCCCAAGGCTTTGGGTGCGACTGCCACAGCAGTGTGGCCCATGTGGACAGCAGGGCCAGCGCAGGAGTGAGCAAAACGGTTTCCAGGGAGTCCCTGGTCAATGGAGCAGAGCTGGGGAGGGGACGCCACCATCCCTCTCTGCATTTAAAGGACATCTCTGGCCCTGTCCCAGTCACTTTCTTGCTGCTGGGATGAAATGCCAGACCCCCACATGTATGGAGGAGAGGTTCCTTTGGTTCAGTTTTATCCCTGGTCATGGCGGGAGGGTTTCATGGGGAACAGCTGTCACCTGGTGGCCAGGGAGCCTAGAGGGTGAGGGGCAGGGACAGGATCCCACCCTTCCAGGTCCCAGTGCAGGCACACCTCCACCCAGACCTGCCTCCTAACAACACCGACAGTAGAAGGCTCACCCATGACGAATTCACTCCCTGGTGGATACAGCACCCCAGGATCCAGTCACATACACACACACACACACACACACACACACACACACACACGAGGCTTTGGGGGACACACAGTTCCGAATGATGATAGGCCACAAGCAAAAGGGGTTTAGATCACTATAGCAACAACTTCCAGACAACATCCCCAGTAGGACCCTGCTGGCAAGGGGGAGAAGCAGGCTGACCAGGACCTTGAGGCACCCGGGGGACGTCCATGACTGCAGCCTCACTTTGAAGAATGGCCCTGTTATTGAAAATAAATACAAAAAACATGATGCGAGGTGCAGAGGCACACACCTGTAATCCCAGCGCCTGGGAGGCTGAGGCAGGAGCGTTGCAGAGTTCGAGTTCAGCCTGGGCTACACAGAGAAACCCTGGAGCCGTCTGCTCCACATGCTCCCTGCACTGGGATGCGAGCCACACAGAAAGCACCCGGGCCCTGGCACCCTGAGCTAACCCCACTGTCCCTTTTCCTGAGCAAATCGCCTGGGTGCCTCATCGGGCAGGCACTGCCCTCCGCACTCCTCGGCCACCTCACAGGAGGGCATAGCTGCCTCTTCCTCCGCAAAGTGTCTTAAAGCACAGATTCATTTTTAAACGAGTCATGTTTTCTTCCCAAGAGATGAACACTGGAAACCAGAGAGAGGGGGCTGCAGGTCACTGCGAAAGCACTGAGTGGGGCCCCAGAGGCCCCAGAAAGCAGTTAATGGTGGTTGGCTTGCTGGGAGGCCGTACCGTGCTTCCTTCCCATCGGACAGCGACACAAACGCCCCTGAGCATCTTACCTCACACGGGAGATAGCTCCCTGAAGCCCCTTCCGCCTGTCTGTGACGTGGGGCCTTTCATTCAGTGCTGCTGCGCACCCCTCCTGGGCATTTTGGGGCTAAGCCCTCAGCCCGGTCCCCGTCCACCTTTGCAGTCTGAGATTCTCACTGAAGGCCAGACCCAAAGCCGCCGCCGGATCCCGGGGCAGGACCCAACTGCGTTGGTTCCCAGCCCCTTTGCACTTCAGGGTCTGAATGCTGATGGGGGGGGGGGGGTGCCAAATCCTGCGGAGGTGGAAACCCCTTGGTCCTCTTTCCCTCAGCCTTTCCCAGGGACCCTTGCAATGGAGATGAGCAGGTTTGGGGATAAGCAGCGACCCCCACGTGTTTAATGCAGCAGGGGGACAAGAAAAGGGCGCCCACCAGCTCCATGACCCCGTGAGCAGTTTGTTCCACGGGCACGTGGGGCACAGACAAGAGGGAATCCTGGGAGGTCATGGGGACAGCACCTCCCTGCAGTGGCCCCCAGAGCTCCCGGCTGGGTTCTGTGTCTGCCTTATGTGGGCTCAGGCGCCCTGCTGAGGCTCTGACCACCACTGCTTGAAGCAAGGAAGAGATGGTCACCTGATGTCACCTGGATCCGAGGCCATCTAAGGCTGCTGCTTTGTGATCCCCGTCAGACTACCTTCTAGTTCTCTACATTACACGTGCACCTCATTCAGGGCCAGGTAGTTCTAGTGTTTGCTCCCCGGCAGAGTGAACGTTCCTCCATCTCCCACCCCTTTCCCTTTCCCAAGGACAAACTGCTCTGAGTCCTTACCTTGTGTGCCGGTCAGCTTTCCATTACTATTACAAAATACCCTTGATGATCAACTTACAAAGAAGAAAGGTTTGTTTTGACTCGTGGTGCTGGAGGGTTCAGTTCATAACCAACTGGCCCTAGCACTTTGGGTCCATGGTGGGGCTGCGTGGGCACAGGAGAGAGGTGTCGAGGAGGAACATGCCCATCCTCTTTGGCTGAGCTTCCCATAACAAAAATGCAGAGGTAGAAAGTCAGTACCACTCACACAACTTCTGGCAGACGGCAGGAGAATGGGAGAAGGAAAAGAAAACTCATCGTTTTCTCCCGCCAAATTTTTAGCTGGCCTTACATGTCACTGACGGCCACGTTGTGGGACGCTGGCATCCTGGGGACAGCTCCTGGGTGCTGGAAGCCTCACCCTCTATGGGAGATTCCAACCTGAGAGCTGGCTTGGCGCTGTGCAAGGCAGAAGGCTTGGCTCCCGCGCTCCTTTAACCACAGGGCTGCGGTGCCTTTCAATCCAATTGGCCCAGAAAAACAGCTGCAGAGCCTGGGGTGTAGGCTTCTGTGCCTGGAGCCATTTCTGGGGCCACCCTGTCTCTGACAGTGATCTGGCAGAGCTAGAGAGGACCCTGTGAGGACTTCAGTGTGGAAACTACACCCGTTCAACGGGGAAGGAGGCCCAAGGGTGAAGAGTCCCTAACGGGGCTCTTGAAGCAGGACATGGGCAGGCAGCTTTCGCCTGGGGGATCCCTGAAGGTGAGCAGGTGTGTTGGGGGCTGGGGGGAAGAAGAAGATTCTGAGGACAGCCAGGCCCCTCTGCACGTCCCTGTAGTCACTCTCAGGCACAGTGGCCTCTGCTTCTTGTCTGTCTCCCAACACCTGCAAATGATGCTCTCTGGACCACAAGAAATCCAAGCTCCATAGGCAAAGGATTTCTCCCCACCAGGTCCACGCACTCAATGCCCAGCGCCCTGGGTGCAGGATCTGCAGGAATTGCACCCTACACCCGTCCTCGCGCCCCCAAAGCTGCTCTTGAAAAGTGGAAGCCATTCCACCCATGCCCTCGGAGTTCAGTGCTGTCCCTAGCATTCAGGGTAACGAGGTTGGGGCTTTCACTCATTCTTCCCGGCACTCAGGGGTTGTGGGGAGTACACAGGTTCATAATTGTCACACGGATCATTTCTTCCCTCCCCCACTCCCTTCTTTCCTTGTAAAGTTTCAGTACCTGGACACCAGCCTTCTGGACTCTTTTCTGCTGTTAGTGGCTTTTTAAAAATCTTTTCTAAACCGGGCATGGTGGCGCATGCCTGTAATCCCAGCACTAGGGAGGCTGAGGCAGGAGGATTGTTGTGAATTCGAGACCAGCCTGAGCTACAAAGTGAGCTTAAGGCCAGCCTGAACTGCACAGTGAGACCCTGTCTCAAAAAGACAAAAGAAAAAAAAAATCTTTTCTAAGTTACCTTAACAATGGCCCAGGAGTCCAGCTGCCATGGCCTCCAATTTTAAAAAGGCAAACATGGCGTCAAGTGCTCCGAGAAAAAGGATGAGTCCTAAGCCAGAGCTGACTGAAGGGCAGAAACAGGAAATCCAGGCAGCTTCTGATCTCTTTATGCAGATGGGACAGGGACCCCCATGTAAAGGAACTAGAGGCGACAATGAGAGCCCTGGGCTTTGAGCCCAGGAAAGAACAAATCAAGAAAATGATGAGGAGGGGACAGGCAAAGTGAACATCGGTGACTTTCTGACCTCGATGACTCAAAATGTCTGAGAAAGAAACCAAGGAAGAACTCCCGAAAGCTTACAAGCTCTTCGATGATGATGAAACTGGGACAGTATCGTCCAGAAATCTGAAGCGCGAGGCTAAGGAGCTGGGCGAGGACCCGACGGGTCAGGAGCTTCAGGAGACGCCTGAGGAAGCCAACCGGGATGGGGACGACAAGGTCAGTGAGCATCGTGAAGAAGACCAGCCTCTGTGGGGACCCAGGCCGTGCCTCCTGCTGCAGGCACGTGTGACTGGAGTGCAGCCCACTGGCCTGTGACCTCTGGCTCCCCATTTCCCATAGAGCTGCAGCCGCGGCCTTGAATCTGATCTGGACTGGTAGAAGTGTTTTTCAATATTAAAGTTCTTTGTAAAATGGAAAAAACAAAATCTTTTCTATTTGCTCTGAGTCTCTTCTGCTCTCCCACTTTCTGTAATATTTCCTAAATTCTTTCTCAGTGAGTTGGTTACTCGCATTCAGGAAAGCTATCAGTTTTTTGGTGTTGATTTTTGTATGCAGCTATGCTACTGAATTTGCTTACTAAATCTAACAGGTTTTTAGTGGGGTTTTTGGGGTCTTCTATGTGGAGTATTGTATCATCTGCAAATAATGCAAAAAAATTTTTCTTCACCTTTTATTTCTTTCTCTTGTCTGATTGCCCTAGCTAAAGTTTCTGCACTTTAGTACAAATTAAGTTTCTTAATTCAACATAAGAGTGGAGACAATGGACATCCTTGTCTTGTTCCTGATTTTAGAGAGAAAGCTTTCACTTTTTGTCCATCTCGTACGATATTGGCTGTTAGTTTGCTATACATGGCTTTTATCAGACTGAAATAAAGACCTGTTCTAATTTTCTGCAGCCTTTTTATCATGAACAAGTGTTGGACTTTGCCAAAAGCTCTTTCTGCAGCTATGGAGATGACCGTGTGGTTTTCGTCTTTGGCTCTGTTAACGTGGTGCTACCTTTGTTGATTTATGTATGTTGAACCCTCCCTGCATTCCTGGATGAATCCCACTTGGTCACAGTGTGCGATCTGCTCGGTGATTTGCTGCATCTCTTAGCCAGCATTTTACTGAGGACTTTTGCATCTGTGTTCATTAGAGAGACAGACCTGTAGCTCTCTTTCTTAGTTGGGTCCTTCTCCAGTTTTGGTATCAGAGTATGTTTGTTTATAGGAATGAATTTGGGAATATTGTTTCCCTTTCAATTTCATTAAAGTGCTTGAGAAGCAAGACGCTAGGTCTTCTCTAAATTTATTGCAGAATTCAGCAATGAATCCACCAGACCCTAGGTTTTTCTTTGTTGGTTTTAAATTTCATTTTTTATTTCACTGATTGATATTGGTTTATTTCGTTTAATATTGGACTATATTGTTCCAGCTCTTCTACTGAGCTTTTCTTTACTGCTACAACCCTTTTATTCCCTAAGGAGTCCGTTCAACTGCTACAACCCTTTTATTCCCTAAGGAGTCCGTTCAGGTTGGTGGCAGCTTGTACTTACGTAAGGAGAGCCAGGCCTCGGGATGTATTTGTTTCCGTCTCTAGTAACCGGATGCCACAGGTGGGCCAAATTGTAAAGCACAGAGGTTCATTCACGGCTCTGATCCAGGAGCAAGAAGTGCATCCGATGGGCTTCCTGTGGTGCCAAGAGAGCAGGTGAGCCTCAGAAAAGTCGTGTGTGTGTGTGTGTGTGTGTGTGTGTGTGTGTGTGTGTGTGCGCGCGCGCGCGCGTGTGTGTTCCCTTGACTCTCCCTCTTCTTATGAAGCCACCAATCACCAGGCCCAGCCTGATGGCCTTTCCTAAGCCCCACCTCTTCCCAAAGCCCTACCCCAGAACATCCGGGTCACATGCTGCCGCCCTCTTCGCTTCAGCATCAGTACTTGAACCGTTGGGCTCATCCAGACCACTGGGTGCGCAGAGCAGTGTTGGTCCCTTTCCACGGTGACCTTCCCTCTGCCTCCCTCCTCGCCTGTGCTAATTGTTGTGGCTACTATCTTTCCCCTCGGGAGGCCTGGTTGCTGCCATGGTCACACCCCGTGGCTGCCAGAAAGCTGGGTTTGGATGAGTGACGGCAGTGCCCTCCTACACACAGAGGTAATCATAAACCTGGGGAGGGGGTACTGTCTTCAGATATCCAACGTTCAAAAGTCAATTGTAATCTTTTACAAAACGGATTTGCTTTTACTTTTTTTTTTTCAGACCGAGTCTCACTATGCCATTCATGGTGGCCTTGAACTCACTATGTAGCCCAGGCTGGCCTTGAGCTTGTGGAATCCTCTTGCCTCTGCCTCCTGAGTGCTGGGATTAAAGGCAGACATCTCCCTGTCTGACCAAACATTAATAAAATGTGGCACTGCCAAAATATGAGCCCCATGTGACCCCAGCATTATTTTAACAGATGCAGAAAAAACAGTCAATAAAGTTCAAAAGGCATTCATTTACAAAAATTGCTCAGCCAACTAGAAATAAAAAGGTTCCTGTGGACACTGACAAACAAAACAGAATAGAAACAGATACAAGGTACACAGGGACCATCAGGCATCAAAAAGAATAAATGCTTCTTCTAAGATCAAAACGAAAGAGTCAGCTTCCTGGTCAGAGCACAGTGGAGGCCCTGGCCAGCAAAACTGAGCAAGGAAAAGAAACAAAAAGCAACAGAATGTAAAGGATCAGACAGCTGGCAGGTCGGCACAGTCACGAGGGCGAGTTTCCGGTCTCCCAGACACCTCTGGCCCTTCAAGCCATCCTGGTCAAAATGAGCAAACTCTCAGCTCCCAGTGAACAGGGGTAGAGTGGGTCAGGCTGCCAGGAGTCTGCGCGCGGGTGGGTGGGGGCTGCCTAGGGCCAGGAGACACCCTGGGAGCTGGGGCTCTGTGTGTTACCGGACCAGGGCCCGCATCCCCTCACTCCTCAAGGGGTGTAACTGAAGTGTGTGCCCCTCATCATGTGTCAGCGACCCCTCAGGAGAAGAGTCTTCGTAGGCAGGGGTAGCAGCACAAGCCTGTAAACCCGGAACCAGGGAGGCTGAGGCGGGAGGGTCACTGTGAGTGCAAGGGCAGCCTGGGATACATAGTGAGACCCCATGTCAAACGCAAACTGCAAAAAGAAAAAAAAGTTGTCCTTTTAAACTACTATAATCCTAACAGAATTGTTTATGTCAGCAAATAGACTTAAATTTTCCATAGCAATTAAAAAGCCTTGATTGTCAAAAAAAACACTTGATAAAGAAAAAAAAAAAAACTGGAGGACATATACTGTATGATTTCATGGTTTAGTATACAGTTATGATAATGCCCAGGTGTGGTGGCTCACGCCTGTAATCCCAGCACTTGGGAAGCTGAGGCAGGAGGACCACAGAGAACTGGAGGCTAGCCTGGGATACATGTATGGTGAGTTCAAAGCCAGCCCAAGCTACATACTAAGACCCAACTCAAGAAAAAAAAAATCATGGCAATGTATATAGCGCTGAGCTTGGGAGATAGTTGAGAGGTCTGAGCACCCGCCTGGCAAGCACAAGGACCCCGGTTTGATCCCCGGCACTGCATGCCGCGCCGGCCCCAGCACCACAAGTGTGCTGGGCTGAGCCCCGAAACCAGACATGGCAGCATGTGCCTGTAACCCCCGTGCTGGAGCGGCTGAGGCCAGAGGCTCACCAAGCAAGCGTCTGAGCTGCATAGCGAGACCCTGTATCAACAAATAAAACTTTTAAAACATTTTTAAAAAGAAGAATATAGTGCTGAGTAGCATAGACAAATGGCCTTAGGACAGAACAAAGCCCCTAGGTAAACTCACATTTGTGCCGTCAGTTGGTTTTTTTTTTTTTAACCTGGGTGTCAAAGTCAGTCAATGGAAAAGAAAAATGTCTTCAATAAACATGCCCAATAACTGGTCATCTACATCTATCATGCGAGGGGTCACCGTGATATCACTTCACTGGGCACTGAGTGACACACAGGAGTGACGAAACTACATCAGGTCAGAAAATGAAACACTAGAGCAAAGCTTAAAATAAACCCCCAGAGAATTGTGCTATTTCCAAGTAACTTACCTATGGCCCAGAAAAAATAAAAAATTTTTTTTTTTTTAATGAAACAGAAAAACAAGGAGAGGGAAGGAGGGTGGGAGATAGCCAGTGTTCAACAACCAGAATTTCTTGTTCCTGAAATCTAAGAAAAAATTATCCAATGTGCAAAAAGGCAGAAAATACAGCCCAGGGTAAGGAAAGAAATAGGCTGATGAACAGATCCCAAGTGACACAGGCCAGAGGCCTATTAAGCCAGAGGATTAAAACACAAAACAGATGTGGCCATCCTCAACAGAGGGAAGCACGCACCTGACAAGAGTGACATCAAAGGAATTTTCAAAAGACCCAGGCGGACCTTAGGAGATGAAGGAGTCACGGCCATTAGGCCGCGCAGGAGGGAGGCGGTGAGCACAGAGCCGCTGACAGTGAAACTTGCGGGAAAACGATCCCAGGTCTAAGGAACAAAGCATCCAGTGGCCAGACAGGCATGTGGCTGGAGCCCAGAGTGGAAGGGAGGACAGAAAAAATGGTTTTGGAAAATAGTGGTGATTTTTTTTCTAGTTTGACAACAACAGTTGACCCACAGCCCTGAAAGTCACCCTGACCCCTGAGTTTATCCAAGTGAAATTCGTGGAAACAGGTCCAAAAGAGAACATCTTAAAAGCAGACAGAGGTTTCTTAAAAAGATGCCTCACACAGGACGAAGGTGAGCATTAGACAAAGGCGTTTGGAAGAAACAACAGAAGCCGGAAGACAGGTGGCATGACCCGCCTTTGATGGACTGAGAGGTATCTGTCCTTTTGGACTCTGCAGAAAAGATATTTTTAAATGTAAACAAAATGAAGATTTAATCCGACACAAAAGGCCGAGCTATCTGACCATCAGCGGACTGGTACAACAAGAAATGTGAAAGGACAGAGAGAGTAACTGGAGACAGAAATCTGGGTCGCCACGCGGGACCACTGAGAGCCCAAGGTGACGCTGCAGTGTTCCTGGCGCTCTGGAAGGCCTGGCCAGGGCACCCTTTCCCAGCTCCCATGGGCAGCGCGGTGGCACCGAGGCCCCGGGATACCCTCCCTCTGTCCGTAGTCTGGTGAGCTCCAGGCACCTCCTAGGCAATTTCCTGGCGCATGTACCCGACTAATAAGAGGGTGCCTAGATGCTTTGTTCAAAAGTTGTCTACAGTCAAGAGTATTTATCAAGTTTAATTAACGTGCCAGGGATGCCAGTGTGAGAGATGGCTTCCAACACAGCCCTGATAATACTAATTTTTCTACATTGTCACCAGCTCAGTTGGTGTGGAGTGTGATGCGGGAAATAGATCAGGAGTGTTGGTGCCACTGAAGAAAATAGAGATTTCCCTTCAAGATCGACGACGAGTTGGTGGGCCCTGGAGCGGCAGCAGCGGGAGGCTGGCGGGGGGCAGGTGGGGGCCGGCAGCAGCCTTGGGGCGCTCCACCGGCCACCCTGGAGATTCGGCCCGGTGGCTGCTCCAGTCAGGCTGGGGGGTGTGGCCTCCCTCGTTCGTCGAGGTGGACACTGTGACTCATGGAGAGCCTGGGACTTCTCTATGACATGGCTGTGGGGTCTGGGGCTGAGATCCATCTCCCCCACCCAAGAACCCCGCAGTCCCATCAGCGAGGCAGTCAGCAGACCCCAAGGAGCCTGTGATTGGAAGGCCCTGCTCCAGGTGCTGAAGGGCCAGCAAGGTGAGCTGCAGGGAGGGTCACCTTCCCAGGAGCTCGCTTTCCACAGGGACCAGAGAGAAGAGAGGAGGAGGAGGAGGAGAGAAAGGGGAAGAGGTGGGACTGGGAGACCTGCTTCAGGTTGGGGTCCTAGCCAGGATGCCCCTGTCCTAAACAGACAATGAGGGAGGCACCCAAGGGATGCAGCAGGAGTGGAGACTTATTTGAAAGAGGAAGGACAAGAGCGGTGCCACACAGGCACGGTGCCCCCTGAGGACTTGCTGTGGTCACCCACCCGGAGCTCCTAGCCTGCCAGGCCCGGGGTGTGCCAGCTGCTTGCACTCCTCCAAGCTCCTGGGAGCAGCACTTGCTGGCCTCGGGGTCCACTTTGAGGGCCACTGGGCAGTGTGAAAAGGAGCCTGGGTCCCTGAGTTTTCCCGTGGTTGTTTATAAAACACCAAAGGACTGTACTTGGGCTGGGGAGATAGCTCAAAGGCTTAAGTGCCTACCTGGCAAGTACAGGGTCCTGAGTTCAATCCCCAGTATTAAAAAAAAAAAAAGCCGGGCGTGGTGGCGCATGCCTGTAATCCCAGCACTCGGGAGGCTGAGGCAGGAGGATTGTTGTGAGTTCGAGACCAGCCTGAGCTACAAAGTGAGCTTAAAGCTAGCCTGAACTGCATAGCAAGACCCTGTCTCAAAAAGACAAAAAAAAATAAAATAAAATAAAAATAAATAAATAAAAATAAAAAATAAAAAAAAAAATAAAAAAAAAAAGCACAGCATTTAATGGCTGGCAGGCTCATTCCTCCACTCTCTGCCACCCTCACAGCCCTCTGGGCCGCTCAGCTGCTCCCGCCTCCAGCTGGGCCTTTCCCTGCCAGGCCCATGCTGCCAGCATGTCCCATGTGACCTCATCCTTGGTGGCCCACAGTGCTCACCGCTGAGGAGCACTCCCGCCCTGGAGACACTGGACTCTGGACTCGAATCCATGGCATCTGCCCCTGAGCCATCCCTGAGGTGCCGTCCCTGAGGTGACTTGGACATCAGAGTCCCTGGGAGCTGTCAGCAGCATGGGGGAGGACAGGGAAACCCACAGAGAAATTGGGCTCCTGCTGCCTAGTGCCCACGCGGCCTGGCAATGGAGCCCCGATGCCAGGTGGACCCAGGGCTATGTATCCATCCTCTTCAAACACACTGGCCACCGACTCCCCACTGCAGTGGATCTGCCTGGGTCAGCATAATTATCCCTAGACAGTAGATTACTTCCATTCAGAGTGGCGGATCACATGGTCAATGTTCTGCATGTCCCCTGGAGGGCGGGGGCCTTCCCTTGCCTGACCTGCAGTTATGGAGAGCCCAGGCCTCAAGCAATGGGCATGACATCAGCATTGGCCAGGTCCCAGCAGGGGCAGCTGAACCTGGTCCACCACATCAGGCAGCACTGAGTCCTGCCCTGTGAGCTCTGGCCATGGCGGTCGGCCGCCTGCATCCTGGCCCCAACATTAGGACCACTGTGGAGCACAGGGTGTGACCCTGCTGTAGCAGGAGGGTCCTGACGAAGCAGCCCCAGTGGCCTGGCCCCACCCTGGCCCTTGCCCCTAAGGGAGCCCCATACCAGGTGCCAGGCGCCAGGTGCCCAGGGTCACCTGCATCTAGCCTGGGCCACTGTGTCCACACTGGGATGTGACTCTCAAAGAGAATCAAGGGGCAAATAGAAAGGTGACAGTCAGTAGGCCCTGGCACAGGAACAGGGAAGTGACTCCCAACCAGGGTGCCAAGTCAAACAGGATAAGATGACCCTGTGGCAACCACCAAATGCCACCAGATAGGGAGAGGAAGGGAAGGTGAGTGGGAAGAACACGCAGCCAAGAAACAGGGTGGGAGCACGCAAGGCTGGGGCAAGGAGAGGCACCAAGGCACAGGGGCACCCTCACTGGCGTGTGCTCGGTCCACGAGCGCTGGCTGGAGGAGCGGTCAGAACAGCCACTAAGGAAAGCAAAGGAGAACTTCCAGACCACCGTGGGCTCCCTCCAGAAAAGAGACAGAGAGAGGCTAGGGCGAACCCCAGCTGTGCAGATGCTGCCTGCCAGGCTGGGTGGCTGGCATTCCCGAGCCCAGCCTTGACTGATGGAGACCACTACGAAGTGGCTCTGAGCGGCATCTGATGTTAACTGACTGGCTTCCCTACTTACCTCTGGGCCTGCCCGGCCTAGGCCCCTTGTCTAGGCCACAGCTGAGGATGCTGGGCTCCAACCGCAGTTAACTGAGAGGAGACTGTAGCTGCAGGCCCCTCTAACTGTCAGCCTGAAGGTAAGGCAGTTCCCCCGATGGACATAATTTACTATGTGGGAAAATATCTCCCCAGGTCCTGCTGGATTCCACCCAGATTCCCACGCTTTCCTCAGCATCCCCCTCCTCTGTTGGAAAACCAAATAAATACAGGCCACCCAGAGAGGTTCTCTGCCTCAGCCCCAGAGAATCTTGAATTCCGGTAGAGGGTTTTGAACCTCCTGGAGCCCTAATATCCAACCACTTGTCTCTTTTATTTAAGCCTTCAAATCTACTCCTCTGGGAGACTGGGGGCTTGATGTGTCTGCAGTCACTAGGGGATAGTATTAACCTGTCCCTCGAGCACAGCACGCTCCATCCCAGGAAGGAGGTGGTGGGGTCCAACCGCAGGGGTGCTCGCTCCCTCCGCAGCAGAAGCTGCTCTGAGCGGCCTGTGCAGAGCCTTAGCAAAGTCCCAGGCTTGAAGCAAGCAGGCCTCTTTAACCATTTAGGGTGCAACATGTTTAGGGTAAAACATGAGGTTCAACAATCCCTGTAGGTTCCGCTTAATTTTTCTCAAATGTGAGAATGTTGGGGACCAGCCAAATAGCTCAGCGGATAAAAAGTGCCTGCAAGCAGGTTCAGGGACCAGGACTTCGATCCTCATGTGCAAGAAAGGAAAGAGCCGCTGGCGCCCGGGGCTCCCAGCCCCGACAGCTCTAAGACCGCTAAGTGCCAGGTTCTCGTGGGTCTCAGACATTACAGCTGGCACACTAAGGGCGGATGCAGGCGACCGGCAGAGGGGACTCAGGACGTACTTGGGTGAGTGCGCACGCCCACGCCCACGCCCATGCCACGCGCACGCGCACGCATGTGCACACATGTGCGTATGAGCTCTTCCCCCGAAAAACACAGATAAACCCAGAACACTCCAGGAAAGGAAAGCGGCAATGGACACCAGTCGTTTTAAATGCGGGACTGGTGTGAAACATGTTTAGGGGCTAGTTACCCAAGATAATATACATATTTTAAACCAAGATCATCACAAAACAGGGGCCGAGGAGATGACTCAGTGGAATATGCACTTCCCTGACAAGCGCAAGGGCCTGAGTTCAATCCCCGGTTCCACAAAAAATAGTAATAATAATAATAATAATTAATAATGTGGCACCAGGATGGAGGGCAGCCGGGACTCTCCGTTCATAGCAGGGAATGTCAGGTGCTCTCTGAAATGGACCAGGTCTGGTGACCGATCTCCAATAAGCCTCATGCTGCTGAATTTTTCTGCAGCTCAATCTTCTATCCTAAGGGAATCACTTAAGAAAGAATTCACATGAGGTTTAACAATCCCTGTAGGTTCCTCTTAATTTTTCTTAAATGTGAGAATGTTGGGGACCAGCCAAATAGCTCAGTGGATAAAAAGTGCCTGAAGCAGGTTCAGGGACCAGGACTTGGATCCTCAGGCCTGCCAGGCCAGCCTGGCCCCCGGGGGCATGCTAAAGTGGCAGTCCAGACTGGGCGTTGTGGCTCCTGTAATCCCAGCTCTTGGGAGACTGAACAGGAGGATCCCTAGGAGTCCGATCTAATAGTGAGACCCTTCCCTAAAATAAAAAATATATTTAAAAAATATAAGAATGTTTTTTTCTTATCCATCTTCTGGAATAAGATGGATATTAAGATTGGTGGCTTCGGGGTAGCAGGCTATCACCCTGCGTGGGCCACATCTGCTTTTTCTTTCTTCTTTTTGTTTTTTCTTTATTTTTACGCTGCTGAATACATTGACACACAGCTGCCCCCCGGCGTCCTTTTGTCCCCTGGCCTGTGGCACTGGGGTGGGCATGTGGCTTGCTTTGTGCTACATGATATAAGAAATGGGAGGCGTGGTCCCACCGACACCAGTGTTGTGGCAGCACTACCTGGTTTTCTGACTGATACAGGGACACTGTCACTTCATAAGAACAAGGGAGAGATGGTTTCAAGAGGGCAGGAAAGACAAAAGGAGAGAGGGAAGTCATACCAAGCAGGCCAGAATGTTGACAGCGGTCTTTCTCTGAATCTTAGTCCTTGAAGTGTTCTGTGTTTCTTTTTATTTCAAAAAAAAATTAAAAGCATGAAATATCACCAACACCAGTGGAGAGAGGCCTTCCACCCCAGCTGGGCAAGGGGTCCAGGGGTCACCCAGCCCCCAGGGGACAGCCAGAGCTGCCCGTTGCAAAGCCCACCACGCTGCATGCTGCTCACAGCTTCACAGACTTGCCCTCACACAGGACAGGGCTGGCCTGGGCTTCTGGGCCCTCCCAACACTCGGCCACCAATGCAGCTGAGCCCCACCCCATCCTGAGAGCTGTGAGCCGTCCCTCACCAGGGGAGACTGTGCCCAACCTGGCAGGTGACACATGAGGTGCCAGGGGCTCCTGTGTCCCAGGCCACACAACGAGCAAGGGGACCAAACCCAAGAGGAGGGCTGTCTGCTCCCAGAGTCCCCCAAGGGGTCTGCGGTGCACGTGAGGCCTGGGCTCAGTCACCTGGCACAGTCTGAGCACGAGAGGACCACGGGGGCAGCCCTGGGAAGACGTGGAGCTGGGCAAGGGGTCCGGGGCTCACCCAGGATCCTGAGGGCACACCAAGCACGTCTTCTGGGGCCACAAGAGGGCAGAAGGGAGCAGCAGTGGGACCACGGGGCAGGGCCGGGGCTGGGGGCCGCACAAGGCCAGTGCTGTGGTCAGGGATGGTGCTGGGGTCGGGGTCACCCTGCGTCGTGCATACTGGGGAGATCGAGGCCTGGAAGAGGAGGGGAAGGAGGAAACCTTCAGAGCAGCTCTAGAAGCCAGAATCTGAGCAAGGAGAGGCCAGGCAGAAATCACTGGGTGAAAAGCCACCAAGTATGAGCCAAGCCAGGTGTGAGGACAGCTGGACCCACCCTTTCCACACTTGGCACGGTGAGGGAAGGGCGCCATGTGCCCACCACTGCCCTGCCCTGTGTACGGCGCCCCAGACCCAGCCCCTCCTTCCACAGTCCTCCGCACTGCTGCCACCACCTGGTGCCAACCCACACGCAGCCCCTCCAGAGGCTGCTGCCACCACCTAGGGCCCCACACCCTGCTTAGGCACCCACCAAACCCCAGTGACAGCCACGCAAACTGCTGCTATAGCCCTTGGAAGCCACCCAGGGAGGTGGGAGTAGGTGGAGGGTAAGTGGGGGGCAGGTGGGAGCAGGTGGGGGGCAAGGGCCCCGCCACTCCCCTCCCCTTTCCTCCCCTGCCTGTGCTTGTCCTGCAGGAAGAGAGTGGCCCACAGAGGGGATGCTGCCGGGACACTTGGAGGCAGGCAGAGGGGCCCACAGCAGCTGCCCTCATGGCCCTGCAGGTGGCGACTTGTGGGGTGACCCTGGGTCTACACCTCCCTGAAACCACCATTGCAGGAAATTCCTGCATCCCCTTATTTTCCAGTGGGAACCAAGGCTTGCGGCTCAGAGGAGAGACAGAATTGCTCCACGCTGTGCAGCCACAGGCCACAGAATAGGTAGAATGAAGGTGGGCTTGGGGACTTGGGGACACTGGGGGATCTTGCCACTCTCCCCTCCTCGAGGACCCTGTGGCAGGAGTTTTCAGCAGGCTAAGTGCAGGGGAAAGAGCGTACTGGCAGAGCCAGCCCTCCAGGAAGAGGGAGCGTGCCAGGGACATGGGTGGGATAGCAGAAACACAGCGAAGCAAAAAGGAGACAAGCAAACTGGGGTTTTCAAATTGTGTTTTTGTCCAGGACTGGTGGCGTATGCCTGTGACCTCTGCCCTCAGAGGCTGAGGCAGGAAGATCGCCAGGAGTCTGAGGCCATTTTGGGTTACAGAGTGAGCTCCAGGCCAGCCTGAACTATATAGCAGCACCCAGTCTCCAAATAAATAAATAAATAAACTATAGTTTTAGGAAAAACTGTGGCTGAAGTTACTTAAGCCTGGTTTAAATTCTCTCTCTCTTCTCTCAAGATACAACAAGCCTGGACCATTCTCTTTCACTTACACACACACACACACACACACACACACACACACAGAGAGAGAGAGAGAGACTCATTCATTATTTTCCACCGGTAAATTGTACTTCCTGCACCTTCAGGAAGCAGCAATAGGGCTAGGTGTGGGGGTGCACACCTGAAATCCCAGCAGTCGGGAAGCTGAGGCAGGAGGATTGCCAAAAGTTTGAGGCCACCTGGCTACATGGTTAGTTCAAGGCCAGTCTGAACTGCACATCAAGATCCTATATAAAAAAAAAAAAGAAGGAAGCAGAAATAGTAGTGGGCAGTCCTGGACATGTGAAACACTTGGTGGGCAACGCGGCATACGGGAGGAGCACACAGCCTAGTTCTGGGCCTTGAAAATATTCCGTGCAGCTCGGGACCGTCAGGTGGGACCTGCAGCTTTGCCTGCGTCCTGGGCAGATGGGCTTGGCTCTCTTAGGTGGGTGGGAAGCTCCTCAGCCCCGTCTGGTGACCCTTCCCCAGTCACCCGTGGTGAGTAGCTGAGTGGCACGGGCAGGCAGGATGTGGTGCCCTGGAGAGAGCCTGGCTTTGCAGAAGCCGCATCTAAGGTCACTACAACCCTGGCATGACAACCAGGGTGCTGCACTGGGGCTGAAGACAGCATCGAGCCCAGGAGTGGGGGACACAGGGACAGCACAGTCACCCAGCTCAGCCAGGTCTTCTCTTTACCCCCTGGGATGCACACCCTGCGATCACCCCATCTTCCCAGCTCCAGGGGACTGGAGCCTGCCCCCTCAGGGGTCCCCACAGGCACCAGCTCCCCGGGAAACCCACAGACCTCAACCCAGCCCAAGAGGCCCCTAGGCCCTTCTCCAGGCAGAGCAGCCCCCCTCCTGTCCCTTAGGGGACACCTGGCTCCCAGTGCCTCCCTGAGGCGAGGTGCTGATGTAGACATTGATTTTTCCATCAAATATTCATGTAATGCAAAGCCCAAAATAGACAGAGAGGAGAAAGGCAATTTCCATCCAGTGCACTCTTGAGGAGGTGGCCAGGCCATGTGACAGAGTTGTCCTCAGCCCCTCCCTGAGACCCTAGGAGGGCTGGCCTCATGAGGATGTGACCAGAACTGTCTTGGGGCCCTGCCAGGCTCCAGCCTCTCCGCAGGGTCCCCATTCTCCATGGTATTCACTCAGGGCCCTGCCTCTCCTGTGTCACCCCACCAGGCCCTGGGAGGAAACTTTGGTCAGATCTGAGGAGCCTGGCTCTGTCCTGTCATTCCATGTGACAGGGAGGTGACAGTCACAACCACGCCGTGCAGTCACCATCTTACGTCACCCGGTTTGTCCTTAAGGTCCAGCCACCCGACTCCAAGGCAAGAACAGCACAGGGCCGTGTCTGGGCTCACGTTGACAGCACCAGATCACCCCAAGGGGCCCTCTTGTGGCCTTGGAGATTGCCTCTCTCACCCTCTTCACAGCCAAGAGCCCCAGGTCAGAGACCAACATCCTCACCGGATGTTTTGGTGACCATATGAAGGGGACACGGATGATTCCAGAATGGACAGGAGACCGCATGGTTGGGGCCATGTTCCTGGCACTTGTTGTTACCCTTGGGCTGCTTCAAGGCCGACTGGCACCACAGCCGCTTAGCGCTGGTCACACTGTGACACGTGTCCTACTCCTACACTGTCCCTTGACGGCTCATCCCTGGTGGCCACATCGCAGGGGCCACGTGCCCCACCCCACCCCCTAAACTTGGCCGGAGCCTCGGGTCTCCTGCAGAGCAGACCTCAAAGACTGCAGGGCCCTGTGTGACTGTCCTTCCCATCCCCGGGGGCTGCACAGCTCAGTGGACCCTGTCAGCAAGGCTGTCAGACCAGGGAAGACTGTGCAGCCCACTGGGACATAGGCTTCTGTCTGAGCCCAGGCTACGGGCCAGGCTGTGACTCACATGCAGGGCCAGAGGGGCAGGAAGCTCCAAGAAGTGGTGAGCACAGCGTGGGCCAAGGGAGGATGGAGCTGGGAAGATGGGGCCAGCATCTGCCCACGCATCTGCCATGGGTGTCGGAAAATGGGAGGCTTTGGGTGACCCCAAGTTGGGGGGCTCAGCCCCTGGAAGGACAGAGCTGGCTTGAGGCACAATGGGGCAGAAGAGTGACTAGAAAGCCACCTGGGGACACAGAGTTGGCAGAGAGCACTAGTGTAGGACTCAGAGGAAAGCCTACCAGGCCGGGCAGAGCTGGGGACCGTGTACCAGGAGCTGGTGGGTGCCCACAGAGAGGACCTTGGGGACAGGAAGGAAGGAGACAGCTGGGGAACCCAGAGGAGAGGGGAATCCACAGGGAGGGGGTGGAGTAAGGGTATCGAGTGCTGCAGTCAGCAGAGCAGGGGAGCCCATCTCAGGAAGGGACACTGGGAAGCTCACAGCTGCACAGATGGGTCCTTGGGGCAGCGGTGAGGGGACAGAGGGGGAGGCAGGGACTAGAGTGAGAATTTGGGTGATGATGTTTAGACTGATGAGCAAGAGAGTGGGTGCCCGGGTGGGGTGCGTGGACCAGGTGGGTGAATGGCTACAAACCCTGAGAGGCAGCACATGTGTCCCCGGGGTCTCCAGATGGCCAGGTCCCCATGAAGACCTATCCTGGATGCTATTCCCAGTGCTCACAGCTTCTTCTAGGAGACCACCAAATTGTCACTTGATCGTCACCCTGCCCTACCCAACGTAACTGCCTTGGGCTGGTGGAGAGGCTCCCTCCCCGGGTCATTTAACAGCACTGACCTTTCCAGGCTGCAACTGGAGCCAGAAACGAGGCTCACACTTGCCCCTAACAGCTGCCTGGCAGTCAGCGTGGCCAGGGAGCGCACCCCGGGAACCTCTCCCGCCCCCAAAGTTGGCAGGATTGGGGGCCGCAGGCAGAGCGGGGGCCCAGGCCTGGGTGGCATGGCTGGCCCTTCCTCTGGAAGGCAGGCTGTGGTTTGAAAACACTCTTCCCTTCATCCTGTAACAGGACCCCAGCTGGGCAGGCATCCACCCAAGGCCCTGGGACATGAGCCCCAAGACATCAAAGGGAGAGATGGGAATCCAGGATCTGGGTACACAGCTGTGATCGCGGCACTCGGGGGCTGAGGCAGGAGAATCACTGCAAGTTCGAGGTCAGCCTGGGCTGTGGCTGGGAAGGCCACAGGGCAAGAGCTGGGGACCAGCTAGTACAGCGAGATCTCCTCTGCCAGCTCTGCCAATAGAGAGGCTGGCATGGGGGACTGGGGTACGTAAGCGCCCTGCCTCAGCAACCTCCCGCTCTGCTAACTGGGACAGGGAGGGAGTAGCCCACCAGGGGCACAGCCAGGCCCACCTCAGGGACACTGGGGCAGGTGGCCTCCGAGGGGCTACCGTGTTCAGGCATGTGATGGGGAGAGACGGAGGAAGGAAAGCACCTACTGTGTGTTCAGCTAACCACGTCAGCTCCTGTCACAAGGGCAAGAGAACCCCAGGGACCATCACAAAGGCACTGAACCCCCACCAACAAGCCTTTCTGACAGCTCTGCTTCTGTGAGACCTGAATTGCACACCGCCTCTCTCACTGACCTCAGTTTCCCCACCTGTAGAGTCGGGTAACAGCAGCATCAACCCCCGGGCACCACGCGGACGGATGAGTCACCGCTTGCGACTCGCATGGACTTGCGCCAGGTGCCAGGCAGATGTGGGCATCGCTGATGAGACAGGGTGGTTGCCATGGTGACAGTGCTGGTGTTTAGAGGGTAAACAGTCCCAGCCCACTGCAGCAGCTGCTCCTGCCCGGCCCAACACCTCTGGGGCCCATGCAGCCCAGGCGTGTTGTCCATGGGGTGATGGAGACTGGAGCCCCTGGAGAAGGAGGCACCGCTCACTGCCCTGCCCCAGCCTCTCAGCCTCCCTCCAGAATCTCATCCTGGGCCAGAAACACCTGCCTCCTGGGTACAGCTGACACTCAGACAATCCACCTCCTTCTGTCACTGTGGAAGACGTGTCCCCAAGTTTCTGGGGCCATGAGGTGGCCTGCCCCAGGCCCTGTGCCCAGAGAGTTCAGAGAAGAGCAAGCAGTGACGCCAGCACAACACAGTCAGGATTGGGGCGCCAGCACCCTGACCACCTGGGCAGCTGGAACACAGGGAACCCGTGTGCCAGGCTGCTGGGAAGGGAGAGAGCCTGCCAAGCTCTCCAAAACCCGCAGAAGCCACCCCACTCTCCACGCCACTGCAGCTAGAGCTCAGGCTGCTGGCAGAGGGAACCAGCAGAGGGTGAGGCAGCCCAGGGGCTGAAGTGGCCAGACGGACACACAGGTGATGGGTTTGGAGGGACACGGAGGCACAAGCACTGCGGAGTGCAGAGGCTAAGGCCTAGGGGTCCCGAGACCACCTTTGGGCTGAGACAGGACACTTGCAAGTTCAAGCCCAGCTTAGCGAGACCCTGTCCCAAATTTCTGAAAAAAGAAGGAACTGGGGAACAGCTCAGCATGAGTGCTCTTGGCGAGGTCCTTAAGGGAACCTGTACTGATGAGGAACTGGATGCAGTATGTACAATGGCACCATATTCAGAACAAAGAAACGACCCAAGGAAATTCCAGCTTGATGGCTTTGCTTTTATTTGCATAACTCTTACACGCAGTGCTGTAATGTGGAACAGGACACAGAGCTACAGTGCTGTGCTGTGTAATCAGCAAAAATTACAATGCTTTGTAAACAAGGTGATTGTACAGAAAAAGGCACTGGGGCTCTCTGACCAAGACGCCCAGACTGTACAAAAGCAAGCAGGGATTGTAAATCTGAACAGCGCACTTCTGCCCGAACAGTCACCTACCAGGAAGGTCTCTATCCTGGGAACATCTAAGAATGAAATAAAGAAGGGGAGGGAGAGGGGGGAAAAAGGAAGTGAAGAAGGAAAGAAGGAAGGAAGGAGTGGGGAGAGAGGGAGGAGAGAGGGGGAGAAAGGGGGAAGGAGAGAGGGAGACAGGAAGGGAGGGGGAGGGGAGACAGGGAGGGAGGAACGGAGTGAGGGAGGGCAAGCAGACTCTATCCTGTGCCAGCCAAGAGGGAGCCAGGCAGTGTGGACAGTGAGCTCAGGCATGGCCCGCCCAGCCGGCACTCTTGGGGTCAGACCCACAGGGCCGGCACAGGAGGAGGCTCCCATGGCTACGTGTTCAAATTGTGCAGGCCTCAGAAGGAGTGCCCACAGGCCCAGGGTGGGCACTTGCAGGACAGAGCAAGGTGGCCCAGTGGACACCACTCGGGTGCCCTGTGCCCAGCCAGCAGCGATGCTCTGTGGAGCCCATGTCTGCCACATGGCTCTGGGGAATAACAGGGCAGAAGCCAGACCAGGACCCGAGAGGTGGCGGTGGCTGGGAAAGACACCAGCAATGTCACCTACTCAGGGCTGGGACCACGGGCGACCCTTGGTGCTGCAGCTGCCACGTGGTTATGTTTGTTCTCAGCAATAAGCAGCCCTGCTCCCTCCTCCTGGGGTGGGATTGCAGAGGCCACGCGTCCTAAAGACCCAGCCTGGGGAAGCAAGGGGCTGATGCTCCTGGCCCAGGGCGGGCGCTCCTGCCCTGCTGCATGCGGGAGGCCAACCCCAAGTACGTGGAGGGAGCTGAGGGGCTGCTTTGGGCCACGTGGATGTTGTGCGGCTTTGTCCACAGTCAGGGTCCCACTTGTGGGGTTTGACCTCATTAAAACAAGCTCACAAGCTTCTTGTCACCTCCTACACAGCCGGGGTTGGCAGGGCCTTAGCAGTCGTCTTCCACACATTGTCATTGCTTATGTGGGAAACTGAGGCCCCGAGGAAGGAGGCCCTGCGCCCCTGGTCACCAGGTGCGGTGGCCGAGCTGGGGGACTACAGCCCTGGGTCTCTCCCAGCTGGGGGAGTCCCCACCTCGCCCACCCAGGGAGGAGAAAGAGCTAAATTCTCACGTAACAGCAGGAGGCGTCTGGGCCTCATTACGATGATGCAGATTAATATTTATTATGCAATTATTCATCTTCCTAATTGCGAGAATTTCAAAGGGAGCACAGAGGCTTTAATTAGAATACTTCAAATGTTATTAAAATGGAACACTGGGACTGGAGGTGGGGGACCCCTCCAGTGGGACCCCCTCAGGACCCCACCCTGGCTGCCTCTCAAGGGTCTTTGAACTAGGGCCTATGGTGCCTGGCCTCCCCACTGCGCACTGGTGTGGCGCGGTGACCTTTCGTTCCTTTTTTGACCTTGACCTCTGGAAACCTTAGGCAGTGTTTGATGGCTGTGTGAAGGCCCCGTGCTCACCCCAGGCTTTGGCAGGCAGCAGATGGTCCTGGGACAGAGGCCAGCACCACCAGGACCACCTCGCGCCCAGCCCTGGCTCCTGCCACCTCTGCAGGACCCCACGGGCACCTCTGGCCCCCTGCCTGGCACCTGCAGCTTCTCCTCCTCCCAGCACTGCTGGGACATATTTAGGCGCACACAGGTTCCCGGAATACGCTCCAGTCATGAAATTGTTTTTATTTTCTCCTCTTTTGGTGGAAATTGAAGAGGATCAGAAGGTGGATGGCGATTCTGAGGAATCAGCCTTCGAAAGCTGGAGGCACAGCCCACCCAGCAGGGGCAGCAGCCCTGTTGCCTTGGGCATAGTGCTAGACAGCAGGAACTGCAGAAGGGTCAGGGGACCTGGCACCCAAGTCATGACGCTGTCCCGACCCCACCCGACGCCTGGGATCCAGACCAAGTGTCCTCGGCCAGCTGAATCCTGCGCCTGACTCCAGCGGCTGGGGTCCCCAGGGACAGCAGGTTCTGGGGATGGAGGTAAGGGGACGCTCGCCCAGCAAAGCTCCTCATGGCGCCTGTCACCCGCCTGTCCAATGCCTCGTGGAGCAGGGTGATGCTCTGCCCCCTACAGGGAAACGTGGGGACAGGCCAAAGGATCCCAGAGCCAGGGCTTCAGCCACAGCTGTGAGGCCACCAGCTGCGCCCGCCCGCTTGGGGGCTGGGCTGGAGCGCTCCGGCTGTGTGGGCTGGAGGGGGCCTTCGCCTCTCTGAGCCTGGCACTGTCGTCTGTACCTGGGATGCGCTCACCCGGCTACCCACAGGGGCATCCGTGTGTGTGACCTCTCTGTCTGAGCTCCCTTTGTCCCCATCTCTTCCCCCTCCCCGCACCCTTAGCCCCACAGGGCTGTGCCCCATGGAGCCCCGGGGATGCTTCCTGCCCTCCACACCTCCAGGGCCAGCTGTCTTTCTGTAGAGCTCTGGTTAGGGAAACTGAGGCACAGCCTCAGTGTGGAGCAGGGCACCACAGCAACCTGGAAGAGCCATGGAGGCGGCCAATGACCCGGAGGGCCTCCAGGGGATGCTGCCGAAAGGCAGTTCCTGAGGAGCCACAGCGCCTGACCCCCCCCCCCCCCCCCCTGGGCTGTGGCAGGTGGCAGGGAAGCAAGCCATCGCCGGGAGCTGGGCCAAGAGCTCAGCCCTGCACACTGGAGGCAGAACCTTTCGGGTCCTGCCCGTGGGGACAGGAACCTGTGCGGAGATGAAGCCGTGCAGCGTTCCTGCACACACACAGCAGACAGGCGAGTGACACTGCGGAGTGTCGCAGTGTCTCCACCCGCTTGTCACACGGAGCTGCAGGCTCCCAGGGCGTCCACGGCGGAAACTGGACAGGTGCACGACAGTCCCTTCTTGTTACTTCCTACAGCTGCGGACCCATCCACCTGCACCTCAGTTTTTAAAGTCATATTTAAAACAATAAAACTGCTATTACCCTGAGAGGCACCAATGGAGCTACAACAACTAAATGTCACGTGGTTGTCTCTCTGTGGCTGACATGGTGTTCGAGTTTAGTTTGTGGCTCTCATGAGGATGACTGTTGGGGCCACTGCTCTATCCAGAACGGGATGCTATGAATCAGAGGAGCCAAACAGCTGTGAGCCCGCAGGGAGTGGTGGTGGTGGGCCTTGCGGGCAGAGAGACACACACAGAACAGGGGCGTGGGCGCACTCTCCAGAGTGATGGGTGCCACGCATTGCCCGTAGGCTTGAGAGACCTGAGACAGTTTTCTGGGGTGTTCCCAGGTGCAAATCACAGAGCAGCCCCTGGAAATGTGGGCGCCTGAAGACGTGGATGTCATAATGAACTGAAAATAGACAGGGAAAACCGGGCAGTCTTGCACACACCTCAGCTCCTCAGGAGGCTGAGGCAGGAGGATTGCTTGAGACCAACCTGGGCAACACAGAAGAGCCTAACTGCATAAATTTTAAAAATCATACTTTAAAAATTGTTTTTGTATAGGGCTAAGGGTGTAACTCGGGGCTCAGTGCCTGTCTCACACACAACACTCTGGGTCCCATCTCCAGCACCACACACACACACACACGCATGCACGGCACGCACGCATGTCCTATTCTCATTGAACATTTCCCTGAGAATTCATATGCTAATGCGATGACTAGTAATATGATATTGGGAGGCATGAAGGGAACGGAACGGGCTCCCCCAGAAGGAGGAGCAGTGTCCCCATTTTGGCAGAGCCTGGCTCCATTTCCACGTACTGGTGTGTACAGAGCTGGCCAGGGCTTTCCCTTATCCCTTCAGTGGACTCTAAGCAATGTGACCGGTCCAGCCCAGATGCTTATGTGCGGCCCTTGAGGCAAGAAGACAGGGCAGTGTCTTCCCCAGGTCCCCTGGAGCTCCCCCCGATAAACAGGTGTGAGCCGGGGCGGGGGACAGACAGCCATGCCCCACACGGTGGGCTGGGGCCGAGCCCCGAGACAGAGGCTGTGGCTTCCCCGGGGACAGAAGATCACACATCAGGCTGGGCACCGCCCAAACCCTAGATACTGCCGCAGCTGGGTCTCATGGGTCACCCTCCAATGTCCTTCTCTGTGAACTGCAGAGCTGCTTTTGGGCCTCCTGCCCGGCCCAGCCCACAGAACTCACCTGCTTCCACCATCGTCACGGTCACTCACCCCCGAGCCGCTCCCTTCTTCACAAATGGATGAAGCCCAGGCCCAGCCCTGGCACGAGGCCTCTGCTCCGGTCAGCCACATCCAAGCTGGACTCAGAACCCCTTGGCAGCCGGGCGTGGTGGTACAGGCTTGTAATCTCAGCACTCGGGAGGCTGAGGCAGGAGGATTGTTGTGAGTTCAAGACCAGCCTGAGCTACAAAGTGAGCTTAAGGCCAGCCTGAACTGCATAGTGAGACCCTATCTCAAAAAGACAAAAAAAAAAGAACCCCTGGCTCCCCACAACTACACATGTCTCAGTGTCTCTATTCTTGCCATGGAGTTATAGACTGAAATTAACTCACTAGGATTCCAATGACTTCTCCGTGGGATGACAGATATAAACTTCCTGGGGCTCGAGGAGGACTGGGCAGGGCTCTCTATAGAGAGGGGACCTTTGGGGAGGTGATTAGATTCAATCATCTGATCATGAGGGTGGAACCCCCACAATAGGGTTAGTGCCCTTATAGGATTCTATTCTCTCTATCTCTGTCCCCCCCTCCCTTTCTCTCTCTCTCTCTTGCACTCTCTCTCTCTCTCTCTCTCTCTCTCTCTCTCTCTCTCTTGCACTCTCTCTCTCTCTCTCTCTCTCTCTCTCTCTCTTCTTTCAAAAAAAGCAAGAAGCTGTCAGCAAAGCCATGCAGAGCAGGAAGTCAGCTTTGCAGGACTCTAACCACAACTCCCTCAAACTCTACTTCCTAAGAAACTGGCTCCAGTCCCTCGCACTCTAGGACCCTACTCTGCCCTAAGACCCTAAGACCACTTCAGAAGCCACAGAACTACTGACCTTTTACACTGGTAGATTCCCAGGCTTGGGACCTATGAGCTGTAGGGTGTTGGTCCACGTCCAGCTTCTACGGAGGAAAGGCAGGGGTCCCCTTCCCAACTGTGGCCACAGTTGCCAGATCGCACCAGAGCTTCCCAGAGGCAAAACCACCCAGTTCAGGACTGCCGCTGCCTACGAAGCTGGCACACGGCTGCCGGGAAAGTTAATGCCAGGAGGAATAATAATTAAAGCAATGATGATAAATGCAACGATAACGGAGTGTGCAGAAGCAGCAGTAACTTTGACGCTCACGGCCAAGACAGAAGCGATAGCAGCAGCACGGGCGCTAGCACAGGCCACATATGCAGTGGCAGGTGCGGCCACAAACTGCGACACGGCTGACCATTTAATAGGGGACTACAGTGCAGGACTTTGGCACAAGGAGGGCTTCTGTGTCCCCCAAACCACCCCCCATGTGTGGAGCTGGCTAGGGTTTTCCTCTCCCGGCCTGTGTCCCTGGTGAGGCGACATCCCCATGTGTTAGACCATGACCCTCCTCTACAGGCAGCCAGAGAGGTTGGCTGTGCCTCCAGAGCGCTCTGCCCAGGGGACAGGTGAGTGGCGGCTGAGGTCTCCCTCGCGGCCCTCCCCCATCTCTCCCAGGGTCTGAGCAGAGGGGACTGACAGGCCACCTGCAGCAGGAGGCTTAATTGTCACCATGAAGAGAGGTCACAGATTCCAGTGACTCTGCCCCTGCCTGGGCACAGGGCTAGCCAGCATCTCCACTGCTGGGCCTCAGAGAGAGACAGCAGGGCTGGGGTTGGGGTGACCTGCCCCTGCGACTCGGGCCTGCTTTTCTCTGTCAGCCCTCTGCACCATGCTCAGCCGCTTCTCTTCTGCCTGCCCAGCCTGGTCAGCGGGGCCACAGAGCCCCTGAGCTGGGAGGTCCATATGACTGGCTAACCACCCCAAGAGCACCCAGACTGGGGGCTCCTGCTCACTCGAGGGCCTGTGGCTCTCTCCTTCAGCTGTGCTTTCAAATGAAATGGGAATGCTGAGAAATTAAGCCACGAGGACAGGCACCCTGGGCCGGGCCTCCCTACAGCCACAGCTCTGCCCTGGGGTACACTGTGCCCCAGCATGATGCCACCCTCCAGCACTGCTTCCCTTTGCCAGGCACCCTCCTCATGTCCCAGAGGAGGGAGCCACCGGTTCATCGAGGGAGGGCAGAGTGGATGGGTCGCAGTGGAGGCACCCGCAATGTCTCTCTCGATGCTTAGGCCCTGAGACTCCAGCCACCAAGGCCAGAGCCACTGGCCATGGGCCACAGTGCCACAGCTCCACACACCACACAGATGTGCACGAATGTGCAATAAACACAGCAACCGCATACATATGTGCACACACACTGTGCGCCCTGCACCTGCACACGTACCGCACACGCCACGCGCTGTACACACACGTGCTGTCCGTGGGGCGTGTGGTCTAGGAATGAGGAGGCTGGCTCTCTCTGAGGGGTTCCAAGCAAGGGCCCTGGGGCCATCCAGACCCAGCCCATGCCAGGCGGCCACACTTCCTCTTCCTCCTCCAGTGCCCGGGAGCCAGCAGAGCCCCCTGCCCCATCTTCAGCTTCAGTGTCCTCTGGCAGAGTCAGCCACCCAGAGGGTCGCTCCTGCCAGTTGAGGGCATTCCTGCAGGACTCTTGACCACTCTGTGGGTGGCGGTGACCTGAGGCTGCAAGGATCTGAGGTCCTGGTTGGTGTAGCACATTGACAGTGTTGTCACTCACAGCAAAACACACAGACGGGGGAAGGGGCTTCCAGTCCTGGCCTGGTCCTGAGCTGCCCAGGGTGACTAAGCCATCATGGCCCAGGGTGATGCCCGTTCTCACAGCTGCTCCCAGGCAGCAGGAGTCGGGGGTTGTATGGTTGCTAGGAGGTTTCCATGGCAACTGATAGGGGCTGAAAGAAGCCTGGCAGCGGAGTGCAGCCCCCTCCCTCTGGCCAGAGCTGGGCCCTACCAGCAGCACCCCAAGACCAGGGCCACCCACACAGGGCCCCCAAAGACCCCTCCAGAAACTCAGTCAGCTGGGAACACAGGACCTGAGCAAGTGGGCAGAGGAAGAGCAGGCAGAAGAGGACAGCAGGAAGGAGAAGAGGACAGCTGTGGGGCTCACACAACCACGTCCCCGGGGGACACAGGGGAGGATGCCGTGGCTGGGAGAGGAGCTCAGCCTGACCGCAGGCAGAGTGCCTTGGTTAGTCACCAGGTGTCCAGGCGGGCTTGGCCTGGCCCCTGCCATCCTGAGCACTCACTACCGGCCATGTGGCCCAACTGCCTCCATCAGAGATATAAAGGCACACAGGCCCAGAGAAGCCAAGAGTCTAAGCCTGTGTCACACAACACAATAGGGACCCCAAGTGTGCAGAAGAAAGGGATGCCAGCAAGGCAGCTGAAACAGGGACCCGGGGAGGGGGATACAGTCTGGGACCACTCTGAGGTCAACAGGGACATGGACAGTCGCACAGTTAAATGCCTGGGGGGGGGGCCAAGGGCCGCAGGCAGAGGAAGCAGAGGATGAGCAGCGGCTGCCGCTGGAGGTGACCGAGAGCTGCAGCTTTGCTCCTTGTGTGCTGGGGCTCCCCAGGTGACCCCACTTAGTCCCTCTTTACTTCTCAAAGCGGCTCCGGAAGTATAGGCAGGGGAGCTGCTCCTATCCCAGGCAGGGAATCGGAGGGAGGCCCAGAGAGGCCCAGGGACAAGCTTGGGTCACACAGCTTCTGAGCACAGGAAGTGGCCCCAGATCCCAGGGACCTGGGTGCCCCGATTGCACACACAGGGCCGTCCAGACTACAAAGGGATGCAGCCCGGGGCCACCCCTGCCATGAGACACATGTTTGTCACCAATGTGAATGGAGGAAGCAGCATGAACTCCCATATATGGCAGATGGGGAAACTGAGGCCAGACAAGGGTTGTAGTTCAAGGTAGTCAGTGGGGGAGCCCGGAACAGACCCCAGGGTTCCTACCCCACAGCTCCGCCCCCCAAGAGACAGAGGGCACAGGGTCAGCAAGGTTCATGGCACTGTCCCTAACCCAGGGGCTATGGGATGGGGTTCAGTCTGGCTGCTGCTGCTGCCTCTGAAGAGGCCCTGTTGCCATGGTGACCCCCGTTACCTGGCAACTGAGCAGCATGGTACCCGGCACCTGCTGTCTCTCCTCCAGAGCCAGTGATGGGCTCCAGGGACCCACCCTTGTCTGAAAGCCCCCATGTCCCCAAGGGGCCCCTGCAGGGACAGACCAGGCAGGCCTAGGTTCAAGGGGACATTGGGGGACAAAGTGGATTGTTGGGTTTTTCAAAACTAAAAATAAGTGGACTGGGCTCTGGGATTTAAGGAAACTAACGCTGTAACAAATGTGTTTCAGATCACAAAAGTGTGGAGGCGACAACGCTCTGGCCCGTCCTGCAGCTTCTCTGGTCCTCTCACCTGGGCACACTGGAGATGAAGAGGACATGTCAACGACAGGGTGCTGTGGCAATGCCAGCCACTCACCGGGCTGCCACTGAGGCCGTGCGGCCAGCGGGTGACTCCATGCTGGATCTCCCAGAGTGGAGCTCACAGGCAGTGCTTGTGGGAGCCCTAGGCCTCGGCTTGGAGAGGGAGTTCCCTGGGCAGGGTGAAGGAAAAAGCAGCCCCTCCGCTGGGAGTCTCGGCGGGCTTCCTGGAGGAGGCTTCAGCTCAGATTCAAGACCAGAGAAGGGTTAGGGAGTGGAAACAACTGGAGGAGTACAGACCTGAAGGTGTGCGGAGCCAGTCATCAGCGAAGAACCTCACTGAGTGGGGGACACACCAGGGCAGGAATGCAGAGGGAGGGGTGGGCCCAGGCACTGCGAGCATTGGAGTAAGAGTCAGGGCACTGGAGGCGAGCGAGGTTCGGCCAACTGCGGAGACGGTAAAGCTCCGAGCCAGAGCCGGCAGGGAGGGCGGGACGGGCTGGAGGAGGAGGGTCGTCCCCCCCACACACACACCCCCGCCCAGCTCTGCGGCCGGCCCGCCAGCTGTCCTCAGCCTGGCATCAGAGCCGGCTGCTCTGGGCAGGGCGACAGTGCCCCCTGCTGGCCAGGTGCTGCTGTGGGGGACAAAACAGCCCGGGTAGCGGGAAAGGGAAGGGACAGAGAAGTCTCGGCCCTGTGGCCCAGCTCCTGTGAAGGGAGGACAGCGCTACTATTTGTGCTGGTGTCCGCGACACTGCCCCCAACACACACGCGCAGTACTGGGATTGAGCCCAGGGCCTCCCCACGGAGCTACATCCCAGCCCTTTTTTATTTTTTATTTTCAGACAGGGACTCCCTAACACACCAGCTTGCCAGTCTTGGGGTCCAGCTCACAACCCTCCTGCCTCGGCCTCCTTGGGGTGCATCGCTGATCTTAATCACGTTACTCTGGGACACGCTGGGTCTGGGTGCCTAGGCCGTGGTAGGTGCACCTGGGCGGAGAAAGAGGCTGCCGCTCCCCCCAGGCTCCTTGCTCTCCCAGCCTCAGTTTCTTCACTGGTAGAGTGGGCTTTGCCGAAGGGTGAGGCGCGGCCCGGCTGGACAAGGCTCTGGGAGTCCCAGCCCTCTGTCATTGAGTCTCACTGCACACCCAACTCAGAGCAACCGGTGCGTGTGGGAAGCAGCGCTGTGGCCAGGGCCGGCCCTCAGCCCCAGCTCCAGGCCACGCTGTCACCTCCGTGGGGACACTGGCCCCATCCCTGACCTGTGGCCCTTACCCCACGTCCCCCATGCACCCAGCATGACAAGAGACAGGACCTGAGGGCACAGATGTGGCTCTTCCAGCCCTGCCCCAATGGGGCCCTAGGCGGCTCCCTCCCCTAGACCTGGCCTGCGCGGCACCCGTGGGGTCCCTTCCAGGGTGACTGCTCACCAGCCCAGGCCTTGCGGCCCAAGATGGGATCCGTGGGACACTGGCGCCACCTAGTGGCTGATAGGGAGAAGACAGCATGCTCTCCTGGGAGCGGGAGCGAGTGAGACCACAGGCCATGGGTGAAACAAGCAACCCACTTCACCCTTCCCCAGGCATTCTCCAGGGAGCAGTTACAACTGCTCCCCCTGGGGACGAAAGGACAGGGAGTAAATCACACTGCTGGTGACCATCAGGGCTCCCAGGGCCCCAAAGTTGAGCTCCACTTGGACCAGATGCCAGCCCTTCCTAGGTGAGCCAGGGGGCCACAGGAGGGCATTTCCACCGTGACACTGTCCAGGGGCCCAACCCCTTCCCCGCCAGGACCCCTTCCGTGTGGGCAGACCATGGGCAGAGACCCCCTCTGTCACCAGGGACATGGGCACTGAAGTCACCAAAACTGCAGCCTGTCCCATGGTGAGATAAGTCAGGCTCCCCACCTCCATGTTGGGGACATCCTCCAGCCCTGTCCAATGACACTGAGTGTCTTGGCCAGATGTGGTGCATCCCTGTATATCAGTGCTCAGGAGGCTGAGGCAGGGGGATCCCTGCAGGTTTGAGGCCAGCCGGGGCTACACAGTGACCAAGCAATAGCAACATAGACTCAGGGAAGGAGAGGCCATGGGAGGCTTTTGTAAGGCTTGAGGTGTGGATGGCTTGAGACACCCTTAGCGCAGAGGCTGGAACCAGACTGGGGAAAACTCATGAATGGCAGAGCCTACCCACAGGGATGGGGTACAGCCTAGAGTGTGCAGTGAGCAGTGTGCTCAGGGTACTGGGGTGCAGTCCCTGTCTGCTTCCATCTCCCCCACCTCAGGGACCTGGCTGGCCACCCCTGTGTCCACCACCCAAAGGGGACCTCCTGAGAAGGCTTCTGATGCAGAACAGGGATGGATTGATGGATGCATGGATAGATGGATGGATGGATGGATGGATGGATGGATGGATGGGCAGATGGATGGATGGATGGATGGATGGATGGATGGATGGATGGATGGATGGATGGATGGATGGGTAGGTGGATGGGTGAGTGGGCAGATGGATGGATGGATAGGTGGATGGGTGGGTAGGCAAATGGATGGATGGATGGATGGATGGATGGATGGATGGATGGATGGGTGGGTGATAGGCAGATGGATGGATGGGTGGATTTTGGATAGGTGGGCGATTAGTGGTTTCATGGATGGATGCATGGAAAATGGGTGGAGGACGGCTGGGTGGTGGATGGGTGGGTGGGTGCTGGATGATGGATGTTAGATGGTGGATAGATGGGAAATGGATGGAAGGACAGACGGCAGAGGATGGAAGGGTGGGTGATAGCTGGATTGTGGAGGGGTGGGCAGGTTAGTAAATGGCTAGATCCATGGAGTTTCAGCAGCATGCACATTCATTCGGCGGCCCTACTTGGGGTGGGTGTGGCTGCCCCCACACCGCCGTCCCCTCCTGATCCTCGACTTCTGCCTGTCTGAGCCTGGCGAGGGGGTGGTCAGGCAGGCAGAAGAGGCACACTCAGCGCTGCTCTTTGGCCTGGATTACAAAAGCCAGCCAAGCTCCCTCTCGGGGTCTGCAGGCAGTGAGCACAGGGCCCACAGGGCTCCTCAGAGCCGGCCGACGGGCAGCCCTGCCCTCGGCCAAGTGTGCTACGGTGTTCAGCTGGCAGTGGGATGAAGGAGGGCCAGGCCTGGGCTCTCTGCTGAGCAGCGGAAGGCAAGGACATGCAGACACAGTAGGAGGACAGACAGCTGGTGAGGCTGGCGGGAGCCCTGGACACATCCGACTGTGTGGAGGTGTGCTGCACAGGGGCACCCAGCTGCCTGAGACCCCCACCCCGTCTGAGGCGGTCGAGGTGTGGTCCACTGTACCCACATCACAGAAAGGTACACTGGAGGCCCACGAATGGATGGGCCTCTCAGCAGACTGATTCTTTTAACCTGGACTCCCACTCACTCCTTGACAAAAACTGATGGTCCTAACCAGCACTGTGGTGTGTACCTGCAATCCCAGCACTAGAGAGGCTCAGAGGGGTGTCATCATGAGTTCGAAGCCAGCCTCAACTAATGACATTCTATCAAAGAAAAAAAGAGAGAGAGGGAAAGGGAGTGGGAGTCAGAGAGGGTGGGAGGGATGGGGGGGAGGCCGGCAGCCAGGCAGGCAAGCAGAGAGGAAAGAAGGCAGACCAGGGGTCCTTCATGGGGACTCCTCACAGCGCCACCAACCCCTGGACTCACTTGTCAGCCACAGCACTATCAAGTCTGAAGCTCATCTCCTGCTCTTGCGTACACAAACCCTGAGCTTTCCTGCAGGCCTGCCCTGCACCCTTCCAGCGAGGAGCAAGACTTGGCACCAGGTGCTTCTGCACAGCCAGGTGACACAAGCGTCATCCCTTCCATCCAAGGGGGCCACGGGGCCAGACGGCTGGCACCCTGTTACTCCAGAGGATATAGTTGTGAACCTGGACCCCAGGGCAGCGGGGCCCAGATCCAGGGCCCGGTGGCACAGGTCAGACGGCCCGGGATGGTGGCAGCATCTAAGCATGGGGTGAACACATTGCACCCCCCTTAGAGTGGTCACAGTGGAGCCGCAGGGCCTCGATGCCTGTGTGAGGGGTGGCAGGAGGCAGAGATGCTTCGGAAGGTGGCCGGGGCAGTTTCCCACCGTGCTAAGCCCTCCAGCCACGCAGGCCTTGTGTGCACACCTCGGAGCTGGACTCACGTCCACTCACAGCCCTCACATAGGTGTCACAGCTGCTTGGCTGTGGATCGTCAGGACTCGCGATTGACCTTGGAAACTTGGAAAGGTCCTTGAGCAGGGAGGATGGGTAAACTGTGGCATCGAGACCCTGTGCCGTTACCCAGGGCTGTGCACAAGTGAGTCTTCGAGACACAAAGAGTTGCGGAGGGATTCCGAATGCCTGGGACGAAATGGCAGAAGCCGATCCGAAAAGTCCAGCTCTGGGACTTTGTAGAAAAGACCAAATCAGCAGCAGTGAGAAGATGAAGGGTGGCCGCGGTCCCAGGGGGACTTCCCAGAGGAGGATGCCGGGAAGCACAGGGCTGTGTGGGAAGCAGGCGCAGTGCTGCGGTGACAGCTACGACATCCTGCCATTACACTGTCCGGCAGGCTTTGGGCAACAGTGACACGTCAATGGAGGTTCACCCACTGTGCCCTGCACTGCCCCACTGGAGAAGGACCAGGGTACGTGGGTAACCTCTGCCTATGTAGGCAAGAAATAGTGAAGTCTTCTAAATGAAAGTAAAACTGGGGTGGTGACACATGCCTGTAATCGGAAGGCTGAGGCAGGAGAATCTCTGTGAGTTCTAGGCCTGCCTCAACTACCAAGTGAGTTCAAGGCCAGCCTGAACTGCATAGTGAAACCCTGCCTCAAAAAGACAAGAAAGAGAGAGAGAGAGAGAGAGAGAGAGAGAGAGAGAGAGAGAGAGAGAGAGAAAAAAGTGAAACAGATGCGAGCCAGAAGGCACGCACAAGAGGACAGCTTTGAAAAGATTAAGCTTCTGTTCTTACTTCAGGCTTCGACGGGACCAGGGCTACGAGAAGAGCAGGAGCAGCTATGGAGCGACTGTGTTCCAGCATCTTCCAGAGCCCCTGCCTGAGGCTGAGTCTGTGAACTGGGGTCACCGAGAGAGAGAGACAGAAGCCAGGAAGGGGCATCAGACGGAGGAGGACCCCCGGGCCTGGGCCCACAGGGGCAGGGAGTGCTTCAGAGAGCGGGGGGTGGGGAGCAGGAGAGTCTAGGGGTCCCCTAGGGATAGACTAGACATTTGAAACTTGATACTTTGGAAAATTGAAACGCACAGAGCAGCTCCGTGCTGTCACAGCCCACACACGGGCGTCCACAGCGACGACAGCATGCGTGACATTCCCACCTTTCCCTCATCCCTGCGTGTTACGTCATCTTCAAGGCTGCTGCCTGTGCTGCTTTGAGTACTGTGGGGTTTCTTCTTTAATTTAACAGGATTGCATAGGTATTTCACACGTCTTTAAAAACATGGCCTCCTGATTTGAACACACGGGACACACTCCAGAGAGAGGATGCCTGCAACAGTTGGTCAGTCAGTCCTGATGCAATCTTGCTGGGTGTGTGTAGCTCCTGCCCCTGTAAACTATGCTCTGGAACGCAGTAGCAGAGCGTTTCCTGAATTCCAGAAGCCTCCCTATGGGGCTCAGAAGCGAAGTCTTCCTGTGTGTGTCCTCCGGAAGGTGTGGACCTCACGCTCCCCCTGGGGGAGAGCTGGGGGTGGGGAGGGCGAGGATTTACAGCTTTCAGTGATAGCAAACCACCCCCCTCTGGCTCTGGTGCCATAAACCTGCCACCAGCTCTCTGGGGTGCCTCCTGGGCCTGTCCTGCAGCCCCTTTGTCACCCAGGAATCTCTGCTGTTTTGGGGAGCGTCCCCTCTGCCCGGGCCCAGGCTGGTGCTCCACCGGAAGAATCACAGGCCCGGATCCAAGCCCAGCCCAGCGCCCAGCCTAGGACAGTGGCTCCCCACTACATAGGGACACGGAGCACTCAGAGCACAAGTGCAGAGTGGCTGCCCTTGGTGAGGGGTCCTGGATTATCACCCCTCGCAGCCACACCCTCGGCCTGGGGTGCACAGTCCCAGGGCCGGGATGCTCCAGCCTCTTCCCAGAAGGACAGGAGATCAAAGGCCCTGCCTGGGCTTCTGGGCTGTGCTGGCAGCTTGTTTCTTTCCCTTTGCGCAGCAGAAGTTTCCATTTAAGCTGGAAAACCTTTTTCAAATTAAACGTCCCCTCCAACAGCTGTGCGGTCTGGAGCCCCTGCAGCCATGGGACCTGGGGTTTGTCAAGGCCCATGTGTGTCAGCCAGGGCCCAGCCAGGGCCCCGCCAGGGACACACAGCTCTTCCAGATGGCCAGGAAGCTGCTCACGGGGAGGGTGGATGGCAGGGACGTGGACAGCCGCCGCAGGCCCGGGAGCGCAGGCAGCCTGGCCAGGAAGCACACGCTGGAGCTCCACACACTCCACTGTCCTCAGGCCAGCCCAGCTTGGAGGCCAAATCTATCCCAGGAAAGTCCCCTTGCCAAGCTTCCGTCGGGCTCCTGGGGGGGACATGACACCCGAAACGTGTCATTACACCCACACTGCTGTGAAACATCCCCTGAGCTCCGCTGGGTCACAGGCTGCACTGGGAGACTCATGTTATAAAAACCCAAGAAGCTGGGGAGGAGAACTGGCCCTGGCTCTGGGAGTGGAGCAAGCAGAAGCCCAGCGAGGGAGGGCCAGGGCCCGCCCCAGCTCACCCGGAGCCAGCAGCTGTCCAGGCTCCGGAGCTGGGAGGCCTGCAAGAAGGCCGGAAGTTCCCTCTGGCCACAGACAAAGCCCGTGGGCCCTGGGATAGGACAGCGGAAGCACAGTGACAACACCTGTCCTAGGCCAGGAGGGCCAGGTTTGGGGGGCAGCCACGCAGGATGCAGCTGTGGGAAGCAGGAGGAAGCAGGCTTTGCAGTCCCCTGCAGGGTCCACTGCATCCTCTCGAGGCCCAGGCCTGTGGACACCTGCCCCAGGAAGAGAGACTAGGCACAATTCCAGACAGAAATACTTCCCCAGGGACAGCGCCACCCAGCTGGCTACCAGGCAAAGGGTACCCAGCATCAGGTGGCCGCCAGCAAGGCCAGGCTCCTGCCCTCATGGCTCTCACTGACCGGCTGGCTCTGAGCCTGCTCCATAGCCTGCTCCAACCAGGCGCCCCAAGGAGGAGACAGCTGCAGCCTCCCAGGCCAGAGAGCTCCTGGGGATGGGTGTGCCACAGCCAGCCCCCAGAGACTTCTAGAGAGAAGGTGGTGACAGGGGTGACACCCCACCATGAAAACACCAGGGCCAGCTGTGAAAGAAGACGCAGCCCAGAGTGGCAGGGTTTCTTTCCTAACTGCTTCTGTGCATGCTGGATCCACCTTCCTGCCCAGGTCCTGTCCCAGCTGGGGCACCAAGGTCGTGGAGAGCACAGCCCTGAGGTCAACAGAGCAACTGAGGCAGGAGAGAGACACACCATGCACGAGAAAGAATTTCTCCTAACCCAGACCCCACAGCAAGAGCTCAGGGATGGCTGCTAGTAGTGAGCGCACCATCTCCAGGAGTAATCAAGGTGATATTTTTTTTTTGGCGGAACTGGGAATTGAACTCAGGCCCTTGCGCTTGCCAGGGAAGCACTTATTCCACTGAGCCATCTCCCCAGCCCCTATCAAGGTGATCTTGAATGTTCGGCAGCCAGGGAGCCCAGGGAGGAACCCTGGGGGCAGTAAGAATATGCGCTCTGAGGCCCCTCAGTGCACAGGGCTCACAGCCACCTAGTCTCCCAACACCACAGAGACAGGGGCTATAGGTCCCACTGGGCTTTGGGCAGCAATAGAAAAGGGCGGGCACCCGCCGTAGGCCAGGCGCTAGGCAGCAGGAGCTTCCCTGCTGTCATCTCAGGTCATCTCTAGACCCCACCATCATGCATACTGTCCCTGCTGCACAGGTGAGGGGAAGCGGGATCAGAGAGGCAGAGGACTTGCACAAAATCACACAGCTCAGCTGGGTAGAACCAGCACTGGCTGACCCAAAGTCCAGGAGGAGACTCCTAAGAGCCACCATTCAGTGGAGATATCTTTTGTGGGGTTTTGGTTAGTTGGTTGTGTTTTTGTTTCTTGGCGTATTTTGGTTTTGTGAGACAGTTCATTGTGTATTCCAGACCGGCCTCGAACTCAGTATATAACCCAGGTTGGTTTCCAACATACAGCCACCCTCCTGCCTCAGCCTCCTAAGTAATGGGATTGCACGCTTGTGCCACCAGGCTCTGGTCAGCGGAGATCCCTTCGCAAGCCCCTGCCACCTGCCAGGTCCTGGTCCTCCTGCTGGGCCCCAGCAGGACCCAGGGGATGGCTCTGCACCCTGCCATCTGCACCCGGTCCCGTGCTGTCCTGTACCTGACCGCTCTGCGTGGCCCAGCCTACCCCACATGGTCTCTCTCTCTTTTTTTTTTTATTTTGTCTTTTTGAGACAGGGTCTCACTATGCAGTTCACGCTGACCTTGAGCTCACTTTGTAGCTCAGGCTGGTCTCGAACTCACAACAATCCTCCTGCCTCAGCCTCCCGAGTGCTGGGATTACAGGCATGCGCCACCACGCCCGGCTTCCACGTGGTTTCTCTTGCTCCTTGAGCTCTGACACCAAGCCCTCTCCTCTCCTCCACTATGATGGCGTGCATTCACTTGCAGGTGGAGTCACCCACTGCTAACTCACTAAAGGGACCCATCTGTCACACAACAGAGCAGGGGACAGAAGCCCCAGTGGGGAGGGCAGGAGGGGCTCCTGGCCCACCCCTGAGCAGAATTGCTCTGACCCCAGGAGGTTTAAGGGAAAACCCAGGTCCTACAGAGGCTGCTGGGCCCAGAGGGCTCCCGGAGGCACCCGCTGGAGCTCTGGGGTCTGAGGGACTCACAGAACTCCGAGGTGCCTTTGTGTAGCAGGACAGAGGTTCCCTGGGCGATCTGCACTAGCCTTCCTCGTAGCCTCCATGCAGTGGGCCACAGCTGGTTCCCATGGGAACAGGGTGGCTGGCTGAGTGCTGGCGCTGCCTCCAGAGGCTGTGCAGGTCCATGAAAGCTGGCAGGAGGCAGGAGACACTGGGGCAGAAACAGGACAGCAGGTGGCCCCAGGGGGCCGTGGGAGCGAGGTCTCGGCACCTTTGCCAACTGGGTTCCTGAGGTCAGCGCTCCCAGGGCTCAGTTGTAGCTGCAGAGGAGTTGGAGCCCAGGAGCAGAGACCCCTGGTGGCCGGTCCCTTGTCTCTGAGAGGAGACCACAGCTCCAAGGCATCCTGCCTCTTGGGGCCCTCCCCCTGCTTCAGCTGGCCTTGGATGCCATCCCCAGCCCCTTGGAAAAGAAAGTTTTATCACAGCTGATGAGAAAATGTAAAACTGCTTCCCCAGAGACGCCCAGGATGGACTTCATCCAAGACAGCCTGGAAAAAACATGGCGTGGGTCTCAAAAGACACCGAGGTGGGAAGTCCAGGCCTGGCCCTCCCTCCCCTGACAGCTCAGAGCAGCCTAGGCCCACTCAGCCCCACTGCTATTTCCCCACTCCCATGGCCCTAAACCCCTGTTGGAAAGGAACCAGGTGGGGCTGCATCGACCCTGCACCCCGGACCAGCCCCTGGGACAGCGTGGACCCACAGTGCCTTGGCTATGGCCTCCACAGCGCTCGTCCTTCCGAATTCAGGCATCACACACCACCTGCGTCTATGCACAACGAGCCCAGAGTGCAGAGGCGCCCTCAGCCACCACAGGTAGCACGGGGGGTAGGGGGGCAGGAAGACAGGAGGCAGGGGAGAAGGACGCAGCTGGAGGACACCCCTCAGCTGGGGCTCTGCAATTGGGTGCTTTTCTTTGCCTTTCACAGAGCAATTTTACAACTCCCTAGATGGTAGAAAAATCTACAACGTGACAAAGACCTCCAGCGAGAGAGCCACAAATGAATTCTGCAGGCAGAAGGGCGGCAGCTCCCTCCACCACAGAAGGCGCTGCGGTGGCCAACCTATGACACCCAGGTGAACTGAACTGGGGTGAGGGCCTTGCTGGGGGTCGCTGCCAGCAGCATAAAAGAACTGGAGAAGAAAAGCTGCGGGGAGCTGCTGGATTCCTGGAGAAGCTTGTCGTGGTGGCCACCTGATGAACTCGGTTGCTCTCATCGTCAAGGAGCTCAGGACCCCATTGTCACTGAAAATGGCTGTGGTTCCCTCTGCAGACCTGTGTTCCTCACTTTCAGCATCGCTTGCTGGCTCCGGAGGGGCACATGGTACGCTGCTCAGTCTCCTGGAGAAGCTTGTCGTGTTGGCTTTCCTGATAGGAGCCCGGCTGTTCTCACCTTCAGAGGAGCTCCGGGCCTCACTGTCACTGAGGATGGCCGTGGAACTTTTCTGGGGAGCTCTGGTTCTTACTTTGAGGGTCACTTCCTGGCTCCAGTGCGGATCCCTCAGCCTGCAGGCACAGGCTTTCTGGCTTCCACCGCTGACTCTGGGCCTTCCCAGCACAGAGCTGTGAAACGGGCCTGTGTGTGGCATTGTCATGGGCTCCAGGTCTCCAGCGGGACTCATGCAGGGCCTGACCGTGGGCTCCGGCCTCAGCCGGAGGCTTTGGTCTTTAGAGTGTGGACAGATTGCCAGCACTTTTGTTTTTGACTCTTTGAGTGATTATAAAATAATCTTATGATTAAGTGTCCTGTATTGACTTATTTCCCCTGCAAAACTCCAAACTACAACAGAGGCAGTTTTGCAACTTTCAGCAACTTCATGTCATGTCAGCCCAGCTGCCCACGTGTGAGCCTGCTCGCCAGCTCCTCCTGATGACAAACCACAGCATCTTCCTGCCCCTCAGGTGGAGAGCTGGGCAAAGTCTTTGGCACATGCTCCAGCGTATCTGTTTTATCTTGTCTTGTTTTGTTGTCATCTGAATTTGTATAAGAGTAGTGAGTCCACCCTTTTAAAAAACTACCTTAACTGAGCAGGGTGGCACATGCCCATAGACTCAATACACCGGGCGGCTGAAGCAGGAGGATCACAAATTTAAACCCAACTTGGGAAAATTTAACTCAGTGGAAACCTGTCTCAAAATAAAAAGTAAAAATTAAGGGCTGGGGCTGTAGTTCAGTGTTAAAGCCCTGGGTTTGATCTTCAATGAAAGGGAGGAAGGGAGAGGGAGGGAAAGATATAGTAATAGAACAGGATCTCCACTGGGTAATGGCAGGACAGGGAGGTTTTCAAGATGGGAACAAGGAGACAAAACAGGAGGGAATGCCAGCTTTGGTTCACACAGGCCCGGTCAGGTCACTCTTTGGCAAGCAGACGTCTTGCTTATGTGTCTGCCCAGGTGCTCTGGCCCTGCGTGCTGTGAGCCCTGCAGGAACAGAAAGGCACCAAGTCAGGATCTGCAAGGTGAGGCCCTGGGGTAGTGGGAAGATGAGGAGGGGCTGGGGCAGAGCAGGGACTCACGGTGCCGTGAGAGCTGACGGGAAGTCTCTTGCTTCTGTTAGGATGAAGAAGGACCACCCGCAGCCGTGACAAGACCAAACTGGCTAAGAGTTCAAATTCACCCACTTCTGCGGGCTATGTGGAGGGTGGGGTTCAGGAGCATGGACCCACTGAGTTCTGGGAGGCTCGGTGGAAATGCAGCTCCCACACTGGGCGAGCACCCAGCCTGTGCAGGAGACAGACCCAGAGGCTGCAGGGTGGAGAGAGGCCCGCGCAGCTCCTGGCCCTGGCCTTGGACAGTGGGTGGCTGAGCCCTGGAGAGTCCCAGGGGCAGAGTCCAGGAGCTGCGCCTGGCACCTCCCCCTTCCCACTCCCCCGCCTTTGCCGAACATGGAAGCAGGCTGGGTTCGAGGGGGCTCCTCAGTGTCACATGCTTCCACGGTGCGTGGGATCCAGGAATCTGCTGAGATGAGTCTGAAGGTGAACTAGAACTCCCTGAACAGCCAGTGCAAAGTCCCCGCAGCCCAAATGCCAGCAGATGTAGAGCCCGGCACTGTGCCAGGGGCAGCAGTCCGGAGGAGAGGGGAAGAGAACTCGAGCCTGAGCTGCTCAGCCGAGGGAGGTGCGGCTCGGCTAACCCTGAACCTGCAACCAGCAGTAGGTGGGTGTCTCTCCGTTCAGGCTAAGAAATGAACACTTCTCTATGCACTGTTCTCTCCTCTGGAACACCGCAACGAGTTAGGAGGCGCATAGCGAGTGAGAGGTGATCAAGAGAAAGGATGAAGCCGGGCGTGGTGGCGCATGCCTGTAATCCCAGCACTCGGGAGGCTGAGGCAGGAGGATTGTTGTGAGTTCGAGACCAGCCTGAGCTACAAAGTGAGCTCAAGGCCAGCCTGAACTGCATAGTGAGACCCTGTCTCAAAAAGACAAAAAAAAAAAAAAGAGAGAGAGAGAAAGGATGAGCAGACCCCGCGGGGACCCAGGCCCTGAAGCCCTCCCACTAGAGCGTCCGAGCCACTATTATGAATTCATTAAAGTGCTAACCTCCGAAAAGAATGACGCCAGAAGTGACACAGAGATGTCAAAACAGAAACAAAAGCTCTTTGAAAAAAAGTAGAAATTGTAGAACTGCAAAAAGAAATATATAGTATCTGAGGTGGAAGATATGCAGACAGAATGGAAACAGCAAAAGAAAGAAGTGGGGGCTTAGAAGAGCTCAGTAGAAATTACTGAAGCAGAAGCACAGAAGGCAAACCTAGTGACCTAGGAGAAAAAATCGAGCATTCTAACAAATAATTGTATCTTAGAAAGATAGAAAAAAAGAAAGATAGAAGACAAAATCAGATAGAAAAAACTACAAGAGCAGTGACTGAAAAATGTTCACAGGTGATTGAACAAAGATAGAAGCTTAGATGTAAAAGCAGAGCACAGATTCAAGAAGCTTGGAAAAATGCAAACAACTACATGAGGAGATGGTTCAGTGGAGTAAGCGCTTGCCTGGCAAGTTCAAGGGCCTGAGTTCAATCCCCAGTTCTGCAAAAAAAAAAAGAGAGAGAATTCAAACAATAATTACAAACAGACCAACGTGTACATGTCTTCACTAAACTGTTGAAAATTCAAGATGATTTCTTCAAGACAGAGAGAAAACAGAATGTGGACAGTAGGAAAGAGGGCAATTTTTCCTCCTCAGGTAGCCTAGAGGAAAGCAAACACTCTCTTTGTCTTTAAAGTGCTCTAGAAATGTAGGAACAGGGTGGGGTCAGAGTCTGACTGGAAGTCTAGACCCAGAAAAGTCACTCTTCAAAATAAAGGCAAGCCAAAGACATTTCCAGCTAGGTACAAGCCATATTCACTAGTAGATCTGAACTCTATCAACTTCTAAAAGAAGTGGCGAGGCTCCAGGGAGATGATACCAGTGGAAACTCGGGTGTCAAAGAAAGACTGGGGAACGATGAAGTGACTATGCGAATAAATAAAAGACCATTTTATTAGTGTTTTTAAAAGACAACTTCCCATCTAAAAAATAAGAACCTTGTGAGATTTAAATGTTTAAGGAAAGTACATGATGACATACAATGCAGAGTGGAGGGACGCGGATATACTATTGGGAGATGCTAGCCCTTTGTATTGACTTGGGGTAATCTATGGTGAATTACAGACACACATTGTCACTTCTAGAACTGCTAAAAACACTGCGATGGAGAAGAGTACAATGAATGGCACTGGGGTGCGGCTCAGTGGTAGGATGCACCTAGCACATGCAAGGCCAGAGATTCGCTCCCCAGCATGAAACCAGAGGGAGGGCGTTTGTAGGTTATTCATTACGGTAATGGTAAGAAGGTGAGATTAAAGCCAACAAACCAAGGGTTGGGCCTTTGACTCTTTGACAGATCCACAAAATAGGTAAAACTCTAAGACTGGCCAAGAACACGAGAGGAAATAAAAATAACCACACCGGGAGAGGAAGAGGGGACATCACCACAGACCCTACGGACACCACCTGCTCAGCAAGGGGGGACGGTGGACAGCGCCCTTCCCATAACTTTGACAACTTTTGCGAAGTTGATGAATTCTTTGAACAACATGGCTGACAAAGTCTGACACAAGGAAAAGCAGAAAATCTGAGGGCCTTGAAGAACACTTGGATTTGAAATGAAAAGCCAAGGTGGTGACTTCACTGGTGACTTCCATCAAGCATTTAAAGAAGCAATAAAGCCAGTCTTGTAGAAGCCCCTTCAGAAAGTGGAAGGGGAAAGGCGCACAGCTCAACTTGTCCTAATAGACTGGAGTCACCCTGATACCAAATATGGCAACAAAGGAAGGAGGGCGGGAGGGAAGGAGGGAGAGGATTATAGTCCAATGTCCCTTGTGAACACAGCTACAAGTCTCCTCAGCCTAATTTTAGCACATGGACCCAAGTGATATATCCAAAGGGTGATGGGTTGCACTAAATGGGCTTTTCCCCAGAAATGCAAGCTGATGTCATGCCAGTTTGGCTGCACGTTCCACGTGATTTATTTCATTAAGAGAATAAGGAGTTTTACAAAAATGATTTCAATG
>PVKA01014226.1:0-52993 GCA_004027165.1 Ctenomys sociabilis
TGCAGATCAGACTTGTAACGATCCACCTGTGTTCAGCCTCCCAAGAGCTGGGATTACAGATGCCACCACACCAAGTCTCAATTGCCCTCTAGTGCACCTCAGGAGCACGGCATGCCAGGGGTCAAACCCTAGCCTCTGCATCTGCTTAAGCAGTCACTTTAATCTGCTGAGCTATTTGTCCAGCCCTCAAATCTTTCTTAAAAGGTTGAACTAAATCATTGTTTAATATAATAAACACCCAATATTAGTGGAAAGTGGAAGAAGTCATTGTTTTTGAATAATGAACAATTTTTGAAACAGTAAAAAGAAAAACTCAAGTAAGAACACAACAACACATCTAGTAAGTCAAAATAGAGAAGAAAAATAGAGAGAAATGAGTAAAGAAAATGATGGGTTAGTGAGCAGTAGCAAAATTCAGCTTCCTGAGATGTGGAATCTGGACCATGTCAAACAATGACTTGATAAAAAAAAAGAAGAAAGAGGAGAAGGAGGAGGAGGAAGATGAGAAGCAGAAGCAGAAGTGGAAGCAGAAGGAAGAAGAAAGATTACCAGTAATTAGAAAGTAGCCAACAGGAATAATTGGAAGCTACAGAGAAGTTGCACAGATGGTCCACAGTGTGGAAAAAAGCAGAAAGCAATTCAGACTCCAGAATTCATGACTTGCAGGAAGAGGAATCAGGTTGCGCCGAAGCAGTGTCAGTGCCCAGGGATGGATACAGAGAGGGTTTGATCATACACCATTTTATTGAAAATTTCAAAAATTTAGATCAGCAGAAAGACAACAGCGCCTCAAGGCTCCCAGCATTGCTTTCCCACAGAGACTGGGTAAGAAGAGACAGTCATGGGCAGGGCAAACAGAGAGCAGGCTAGCAGGAGATATTTGAGAAGTTTAAACTCAGGTTGGAGTAATAAAGATCCTAGCACTAAGAAGCCAGACCCAACCAGGCTTGGCTCAAAAATGTCTCGGTCTGAAAATGTATACTAGTATTAAATACTTCAACATTGCCCCTGCTACCCGTGGATCTGAGGTCTGGCTGCATTCCCTGCCCACCAGTGTGAGCAAAGCCATGTCTCAGTGTGACATTGCCACAGCTAGTGATAAATAAAGGGTCTTTAGGATACAGTACACACTAGACAAGCCCACAGAGCACAGAGCTACCTGGAGAAAGCCAAGATTTAATGGACTTCAGAGTTATAAATCCCAGAAGAAAACGAATCAGTCAAAAACATGGAGGGAAAAAAAAAACCTTTTTTTCCTGTATTTTAACTGTTTTATTTTCTTCTTCTTACTCTGGTTTTATCTTTTTCCCTTTTAACTTTTTTCTTTTCCATATTATTTCTTCTCTCCTTTCTTTCTTTTGTCTTCTATTCCTGGGGTTTTTTCCTGTTACATTTTTTAATTCTATAAATGTATTTTCCATAATAGAATCCTTGGTCTCAATTTTTTCTCCTCCTTCTTATGTCCCAATGTTCATTTTTTTCCTTTTTGGATTTTCCCATCCTCCACAGTCTTTATCTTTGTAGTATAATTATTAAATCTCATTAATCTTAAAACAGTTGAACCTATATTATTACCATTGAAATTTTTTCTATCATTAGTGGAGGTATAGTTATCAAATTTAGCCATTTCTTATATAGAAATATTTGGTTTGTCTTAGGATTCATACTGTAATTGTATATTATTGGTTTTAATGGTATGTCAATATCTAGTTTGCTTGGATGACCTTACTGTTTGCTAATTTACTTCATATTGCCAAAGTGCTTTATCTATTGCTGCTAATAGGTTATCGCTGTATGCTAATAGTTTGATTATTTTTGTAACATTAATAATGCTCAGCGAACTAAGCATTGGTCAAGTTACACTGTGTACCCTACTCTTATATTAACAGAGGTGATTGGATATAAGGACAGGCGCAAAAGGACTATAGTTAGCTACACCTTGAGCAGACTAACCAAAGAGATTTCCATATAGCCAACAAAGTACAGTGGTATCTCAATTTACCAGTTCAATTTGATTTACAATTTCAGAGAAGATGATTACTTTCGTGTTTATGTGGGGAATATGATACAGTTATGTTTGTCATGCATTGAAAATTTTTTTAACAGAAGCAAAATGCTTTTGTTGGTGAACAGAGTAGTTATAAACGTGTTCATGAACTGAGGTACTATTTTCTTTCCACTATAAATGACTGTACTTAAGCAAAAACTAAACATAAGTTGGTAGAAACACAAGAAGACAAGCCAACAAAATCCTTGCCAAACTCCCAACTTCCCCAAATTCGCGAGACATTGAGAGGAGGGCAATAAAAGCCACATAGCTAAATTATTTGAAATGATAGCAGAGCAGATTAGAAACAGATCCATTTTGTCCCTAGTGGGCTTGTAAAAAATATAACTGATCTGAAAATGTAAATAATAAACAAAACAAGGAACATTAATGCTTATAGTCAACATTAATAAAGCTAGCTCAATTAAACAAAATGATCCAAAACGTAGTCTTAACAAATAACTAGAATCCCAGAAAACATGCCAAAGAGAAATTCAGGAAACTAAAAATTATATTGAGCATATGGACAGCAGAAGTGACTAGTGTGAGGCTAAAATACAGAATTAGAAGATAGGAATGCTTTCAAAGTTCTATTACTCAGAGATACCCTTAAAAAAGCATATAATAAATGGATTCAAAAGCTACTAGATGACTCACAGAAGACTAAACTAAGATTAAATGCAGGAGGGAAAAATCAGAAGAGAGCACAAAGACTTGTTTATAGACATAAAAATAGACAACTTTCCAAATATTTGGAATTAAACATGCAGACTAGTGATACATACAGAACCCCAGGTAGATTAAAAGAGAATCTCTTCACATCACTTCATATTCAAAATACTAGAAGTCTTAAACAAGAAGAGAATATCAAAAACTGTTAGAGGAAATCAATTAATCATTCATAAAAGTAAACTTCTTAGCATCTTATGAAGGAAGATTTCTTAACACAAAACTTAAAGGCTTCAAGAGCTTGGAGGAAATGTTTCAAGCTCTAAAAGACAACAAATTCCAATCCTTACACATTCTGCGACACTTCCTTTCCAGATTCATACAGAGGCAAAGGATTTCCACGACAAAGAGCATCTCAAGATATTTAGAAAGAGATAATGAAGCCAACAATTGCACAAGTCTTGTAGAATGAATAAACCAGGCAGGCTGAATAGTTAAGCAGAAGCGGGTATCAACAAGAGTCAGATGATGCAATGACAGGAATAGGTCACTACCTTTCAGCAATATCTCTCCATGTGGATCATCTCAGCTCCCAATCAAAAGACAGAAATTGGCCAGTGGATGAGAAGATGAAACCCAAATGAAACATAATTCTCCAAATATGAAACATTGTGAGATTAAACCTCAAAGGATGGAGAAAATGTTCTGTGCAATGGGAACCCGAGGACAAGTATGAATACTTGTTCTGACCTCAGACGAAGTGAATATCAAGGCAAAACCAATCAAGAGAGGCAAACAGGTCACTATCTATTGGTCAAGAGAATAATTCAAGAGGACTAAACATCCATTATATATATATATATATATATATATTCTATAGTCTGCACAATTCACTATAGCCAAATCTTAAAAGTGGTAGATACATCCCTCAATAAGTGAGTGTGTAAGATGTATTTATACACAACAGAGCACTACTCTGCCACAATGAAAGATGAATTCGTGTCATTTCGATGTGATCGTTATGCACTGTAAATATCTATTAATCAGAGAAAGTTCAAATGATGAAAATGAATACATCCTGAGATTACAACTGCACAAAATTGTGTATGTTTTCAGGTAAATATCATGAGGGGATACACAAAAGAGCAGAAAGCTATGCTAACGTAAGAGGATTATATTCAATTTGTTTACACTTTGTTGAAATTCTTTATTATTACCTTTCCATATCAAAACAAACACACAGAAAACTTAAGTGGCTTTTAGAGGCAATTTCAGTGTAATGTTCTGCACTTGGGCTTCATATTCAGGCTAAAAACCTGGCTCTCATTTATATGCATGTGATTGTAAATAAGTAACCTAATTTCCTAACACCGGTTTTATCATCAGCTAAATATAGATTTCACTGGTCCCTTAGGATTATGAGATTAATTAGGATGAAGTATATAAGAGTGCCCCTGCAAGCCCTGGAAACCTGGTTAGTATTCAGTGCATTTGTTTGATTCTGGAATCAGGAAGATTTCTAATGGTTTTAACATGCTAATGAACTTTGCCCTAAGGCTTAACATATACTAGCCACGAGAAGGTTATCCACTATGGGATTTTTACTTGATAACTGCACTTATTACCTTCAACAGTTTTGACTGTCTGTGCTTCAGTGATTTAAGCAGCAAATCCATTTTTACCTTCGAAGTCCATTTTTTTGTCCTATTCACAAATATATATATATAAAAGAGTCAAATGCAACTGTGTATTATACTTGGCCCTATTGGAAAAGCAACTAATCTCTAGTGACCCCTAGGAGAGGACTTTCTATTTTAAACTTATAAAGTATTTGGCAATGTGCAAATGGTTGTGAAGGTTTATAAATTGGTGCTGTTTGACTGTAGGATTCTGTGGCAGAGTCCGCAGTGCACATTCTGCGATAGTGGAAATAGGGTGAGAGTAGAGTCAGAGAAAACTAGGTTCTTATGAGTTTGGCTTTATACTTTCCTTGTAAAATTAAGGAAGATTGAAATTTCAATCAGTATTCAACATTTGGGATCTTGTTTCATTCTTTAAATTCTATGATTCTATATAGTATCAGTCAGTCACCTGTCTTTCAATCTCATGAACATTTTGCATTTTTTATGATATTGTTGGAACTTAGTAAAAGGCATTATCACATTATTTATTGGTCCACAAATACTAAAACACCTGCAGTGAGCTCTGTCAGACAGACTGCATAAATCCTTAATTACGGTTGTCTTATAGGCTAAAGTCCTTGTATATTTTACTAATAGAGAAAATACAGAGCCGGGCGTGGTGGCGCACGCCTGTAATCCCAGCACTCGGGTGGCTGAGGCAGGAGGATTGTTGTGAGTTCGAGACCAGCCTGAGCTACAAAATGAGCTTAAGGCCAGCCTGAACTGCATAGTGAGACCCTGTCTCAAAAAAGACAAAAAAAAAAAAAAAAAAAAAAAAAAAAAAAAAAAAAAAAAAAAAAAAAAAAAAAAAAAAAAAAAAAAAAAAAAAAAAAAAAAAAAAAAGAAAATACATAGCTCATAATCCTATGGAGCCTTTGATATAATGATATAATCAACAAACCAACTTTGGAGGAAAGTGAGGTTGATACATATTAAGAAATTACTATACTCAAGGTCCCTTTCAAAGCACTTTTTTTATCTTATATATATACTTAAAACCCAAAGGAGCATCTTAAGTAAGTACTAATTAATATATAAAGAACCTCATATACAGAGGTCTCACAGTCCAACAGCAAAGCTGGGATGTACACCAGGCCTGCCTGAGTCCGAAGCCTGTGTCCACTGTGGTGTGCACTGCAGCCTCATGCCTGTGACTTGGCTCATGGTTTCCTCAAAGGAGTTACTTATTTATAATCACACATTTATAAAAACCCATGCATGACCCTTTGACAAGCAGAAATAGAAATTCTGATTCAGGCTTCAGGGTCCCCACTGTGCCACATGGAAACAGCGACAGAAGGAAGTTTTATATCCATTTTTCAAAAAGAACCAGAAATAAGCAGCTAAACTAAAATGAGAAATTGGAAGCCAGAAGAATAAGCAGAAAAGAGTCAAAAAAGATGTATACTTGTTGAATTATTAGACAAGATAGGGCAGCAAGAAAAAAAAAGATATTTCCACTAATGATGACTGATAGTTGGCAGAGATATTTTTGAAGCAAGATAACCTATTCTCCATAAGTCAAGTGATAGGACTAAATCCAAATTTTAACTGAAAAATGTGGCTATGATAGAGAGTAGTAGTATGAACATCACATAAATAGCTCTGTCAGTTCCTGTTTCCTGCAACCAAAGCAAGATATTACTGAAGCTGTGTGTTCATCACTTTCTAAACTAGATGTCAGAGATCTTAAAACACTCCAGAAGGAAAAGTCCCATCTTTTATACTGCAAAAAAGATAAAGCACACAGCAGGAAATGCAATTCTCTTCAGGATTCTTCACAATGGATTTGATCGAGAATAACACGCTTATGGGATTTTAAATAAATATCCTCAGAAATTTTAGCTTTTGGGTCCAACTTAAGCCATGAATCTTTGTGTTAAATACACATAAGGATAAAACAGATTGGGAAACAGACAATTGTAAGGACTCAAAGCTTGATTGTAGAGCAGATGTCAATGAGCAGGCTGCAAGGAGCAAAGACACTTTTGGATCCTTCAAGTTGGTACTGTGAAGACGGCATTGGTTTGACCCATGTATAGAACAGCATTATCTCAGGGTCACAGATTAAAGTTAATTCCTCTTACCTCTTCTAGTTGCCAGTGTTTGATATTCTTTTCCTGATCCCAGGAACAGATGGCCAGATCTTTTACGAGGCCATGAGCAGCACTCAGTTCTCTACCTATATACCCTTGAAACTTGACTATAATTCTGCTCTAAGCATTTTGGTTTAGTCATACTCATTTTTCCTATTACTTTGCCATTTGAAATTTGGCTTTATTAGTTGATATTGGCCTAAAAGAAACTAGAAATATAGGGGCCAGGGAGATGGCTCAGTGGAATAAGCGCTTCCCTGGCAAGTGCAAGGGCCTGAGTTCAAAAAGAAATTAGAAATATATATTGCTTATCTCTTTCATGTGTAACACATTTCTCCAAAACTTAGCATCTAGAACAAAAACCATGTGTTCTCACAGGTTGTGGAATCAGTAGTTTCTTTTTTTTTTTTTAAAGATAGCTATACATTGATTGTTTTTTTTTTTTTTTTTTCAGTACCAGGGATTGAACTCAGGACCCTGTGCTTGCCAAGTAGGTGCTTATTCTACTGAGCTCTCTCCCTGGCAAAATCAGTAGTTCTGATGTTATTTAGATGTTTTTCTGGCTCATTCTGACCGTAGTCAGCAAGCTGGTCATCCCAAGCTCACCAGCAGGAGAATCTGCTTCTGCAGTTGCCCACGTGTGTTGGCAGCACTCAGCTCCACTCTTGAGCTCACTCATGAGGGCCAGAGATATAGCTCAGGAACACAGTGCCTGCCTGGCAAGCGCAAGGTCTTGAGTTCAATCCCCAGTACTGGTAAAAGAAAACAAAAAATTCACTCACAATGTGATAATTGGCTTCCAAAAGAGCAAGCAACAAGCATGGAAAAATAAAAACAATATCTTATGAGGCTGAAATAAATATTTGACTAACTGGTCAAAGTGACACATTTTACTTCTAGAATATAACTTCAAATCTCTTGTTTCTTGTCTGCAGTCAGAGATAAATTGAACATTAGAATATGAACATTATTTTTTAAACCCATCACAAATTGAAACTGACTTGCCATTTTAGTTGAGTCTGAAAAATGTGAAAAAATACACTTTTTAACTTGGCCTCAGGTTAAAGAGCAAACCAGGGGCAATCATAGTTATAGATTATTTAGAAATTACCTTATAAAATGTATAACACTGTACATATTTAATGTTATAGTAAAGGAACAACACCATGGATGTGATAGAAGTTTTGTAATCTAAAAAGAGGATGAATGTATGAATCAAGCATATAAGATAGAAAATTAGAAAAATTCATCATGTTTAACTTATAGGAAAAAATATAATAAAGTAGAAAAAAGTAATGGATATTTTCTGGCTTTGTTAAATAAACAAAAGAGTCATTTTCTAAACAAAATACAGAGGGCCAGTGTTCAGTCCCTGGTTCCACAGGCAGCCCTGCCCTTGGCACTCTGAGCCAGCCGCCGAGATCAGGGATGGCGGTTGTCATCTGTAGTCCCAGCGCTGGGGAAACTGACAACGGGAGGATCACTGTGAGTCTGAGCAGCGCAGTGATACTCTGTACCAAATACATAAATAATAATAATAATGATTAAATAAAGTCAAACTACTATTAAGTATAATAATTTACATAGCAGTCATTTTATTATAAAACTGGAATACAGCAGAGTAAGTAATATTGTGTGTATAAAAATAGTGCTACTTAGAAATGTACTTTAGAAAAATTGTTCTTTTTAGGAGAATAATAATCAGCATTGTCAAACATAAAATTATGATCAAGTACACCATATGTATGCCATAGTTGGAAATAATTATTGCCATTGTCATACTGGAATTGACAGTTGAACGATATCATTATAGCTAAATGTTAAATTATTTTCTCATAGTAGCAATTTAATATATTATATAACTTTAGATTTCTGACTCCTATCATGGCCGACATGATAAATTTTCCCAAATCTCTTCTTGAGCTAAAATAAAAGGCTGAATAATACATAGAAAACTTTTACTTGAAAGCCAATGAGGATATAGCATGTTAGTGAAGGGTTATCGGACTAGGATACATGGAGAGGTTGAGGCCTATGGTAATAACACTACATTTGAACTGTATTTCACCCCCTAGGGGTAAGTATGAGCTCTACAGGGACAGTGAAAAGGAGGTAAAGATAGATGTCTCCTGATAGTCCCAGAAGATAATGGTGCTAGTGGTCTAGATCCTATAAGGGAAGTCCCATTGTTCTTTCCCCAGGAAATAGAACTCCAATTGGCTTTACTGAGAAGTAAGAGAGAAACACAAGTGAATTTCAATTCAGCTTCAGGTAAGCACAGATGAAGTATAGGCAGATATCTAAATAGAGTTGGGGGATTCTGTCAGTACTCAAACCACCTGTATGTAAAATATACAATATTAAAAGTAAAATTAATAATCATGCAAGTGGTCAAAACAGCATAAATTATGACAAATATGAGTAAGGACATTTATGAAAATAAATATACATGGGTTCCAATACCAAAGTTGTCAAATCCAGATTTTATTTTATTTTTTATTTATTTATTTTTTTTGGTGGAACCAGGAATTGAACTCAGTCCCTTGCACTTGCCAGTGAAGCACTTATTCCACTGAGCCATCTCTCTAGCCCAATTCCAGATTTTAAAATAGATGTGCTATTACTGTGTTTGGAGAGATAAGGATAGAAAAAAATACTTTTAATTTGAAACTATGAAGAAATGCTAAGACTGACAAAATACGTTCACATTAGGAATTTGGTAGGTAAAAGTACAATAGACTAGACAAAGAAACAATTGATGAACTGGGTTACACATTGTAATTAGATTTCTTAGTATAAAACAATATTACATAAAATACAGCAAACAAAAAAGAAGGAAAGAAAGAAAGCCAGAAAGAAAAAGTACATTAGTTACATATTTATAATTTAACAACAGAATAAAAGACAGGAGATATGGCAGAGGCAATATTTAAGAGGATAACAAGAATTTATTGAGGTGAGACACCACACATAAATTTCAAAATCTTATAAATTTCAAGTAGGAAATTTTAAAAGAAAATCACATGTAGTTCATGAGAGCATTGGGGAAAAATCAAGTTTTAAACAGAAAATGCTAAAGTAATCTAGACAAAAGGTTAATAAAATATTACTTTTAAGGGAAGAACAATCATAATGAATTGAATTTTTAACAGAAACAAAGGCAGGATGTCAAAAGAATGATTATCAACAAAGTGCTAAAAGGAAATAATTGCTAATTGAGAACTATAATTTACTGACAATATTATATTACTCTTAAATTGTGGGAATAAAATGAAGACACTTTTTTTTTTTTTTGGTGGAACCAGGGATTGAACTCAGGCCCTTGCTCTTGCCAGTGAAGCACTTATTCCACTGAGCCTTCTCCCCAGTCTCCTGAACTCACTTTCTGAAAAACTATGAGAAAATTCGTCAGTACATCAACACTGAAAATACTCAAGAATCCCAGATAAGGTTCAGAAATATAGGGAGAGGTTTGCTGTACATCAAAGGATCGATAGGAAATGAAAGCAAACTAATTGAAGTCATAAATCAATAAGAATACTGTATCATGAATTTAAAAAATGTAGAGACAATTGAAATGTATGCTAATGTGGCATATAGTTCTGGGAACTGGGAGCTGGGAATTAGTGTTTACAAGAGCTCTGTCGTGGAGAAAGGAAAATAAAGCCATTAATGAAACTTTCGCCATCTGTTCTGGAGGAATGAATGACTATCAGGTTGGGTTTTCACACAAGTAACAGCTCTACACTTTGAGCAAGAAGACAATAACAGGGAAAAGTGAGAATTCTAGATGCTGAAGAATGGTTTTAGATTGAAGCTGAAACTTGTAGCAAGCAGCTGCCATAGAATGCCTTCTCTAGATTTTGCAACTTTGCCCTAAAATTAGCCTCATTTGGTGCTTTGTTGGTGCAAAAAATGGCAAGTCTGTGATAGAGAAGCCACAGTATTTTTGGCCAAAGGTACTTGAGAAAGCAAATCATTAGCTAGAGACACTAGAATGCTATGCCATGAGTGACCGGTCACACCAAAACTGGTGTTGAAGTTTAGTTGCCATTGAAGGTTATTGGACCTTTAAAGAGTGATTGGGTCTGATCCTTCCAAAAGAATTAAAGCTATGTTATGGAAATAGATTTGTTATTATAGTGGGGAACTAATAAAATGATGAATTTGATCTGATTTTTTTGGCTTTGCACACACACACACATACCTCTTGATGCCTTCTGCTATGTTGTGATGCAATAGGAAATGAGACAGGTGACGACATTGAGTTCTTAAACTTCCTAACTTCTAGAACTTTAAGAAATAAATCTCTATTCTTTAGACCTTACCTAGTCTCAGGTACTTCAGTAGAAAGTACATTTGATTCAGAGAATGAGAGGAGGGCCCAGGAGGGACAGAGCCAGAGAAGGGGAACTTTCACTCTTCTTTCTAAACTCTTTTTGTCTGTGTCTAATTGACTCCTAAAACATGTATGCATGGGAAAAACACAAGGGGTTTTGCAGCTAAAACTTCATAAAAACTTCATCTAGGAACTTAACTACCACCCACCTCAGGCATGAGAGTTGACAACAGAATTTTAACCAGCCTAATTGTCTATCAAAACAAACAACAAACAAACCTCTGTAAAACAGTATTTCAATTATCAGAGTTTGTGCGCCATAATATTGACAACTTCCAGGATACACTTTAAAATTTCTTAGCTGGGCGTGGTGGCGCAGGCCTGTAATCCCAGCACTCGGGAGGCTGAGGCAGGAGGATTGTTGTGAGTTCAAGCCCAGCCTGAGCTACAAAGTGATCTTAAGGCCAGCCTGAACTGCGTAGTGAGACCCTGTCTCAAAAAGACAAAAAAATAAAATTAAATTAAAAAAAAATTTCTTGAATGTATAAGGAAAGTATGGCAACCCCATCTCAAAGAAAAATGTAAATGACATTACAGATTAGAGGTGATCTAGATGGTATTATAATGGATGTGAAATGAGGGTAGACAAATTATCTTTTATTTTTCCAATGTTTCTAGGAATATGGAAGGAATTTAAAAGTACATTATAATTCTCAGAGTAATCTCCAAAAAACAGAAACAAGAATGAATGAACCCTTAAATTCTAAAACCTTACATGTTAGCAAAAAGAAGAAAAAAATATGAAAGCAGAAAAGAAATCAAAGAGAAACAGTCTAACTGAAAGAGATTATTAGAAAAAAAAAAAGACCCAACTTTCTTTTCAAAGGAGAATTTTATTAGTAGAAGAAATCAGATTTATAGTAATGAACAGAATATGATATACAATGCAAGAAGAAAACATTAGCATAAGAAGGCTTGTGAAGTTATATTAATATCAGATCAAATATATTTAAAATAGAGTATTACTAAACATAAAAATAATACTAATGTAAAGAATATTATTTTACAATGTGACAATCAATGGATTAGGAATATTTAACCACAGATATTTAATGCATTTGATTGAACTTTAAAATACCATTCATATTGAAGAAACACATAATTTGATAATTATGTTAAACTTTTTCTGTCCAAAAACTGGTGGAAAAACTAGACAAAAATATCAGTGAAAACTTAAAGGATCCTAGCAACACTATCATCCACCTAAACTTACTTGATATTTATAGAACACAAAACCCAACAACTACAGAATATCCTTTCTTATAACTATACATGTGATATGTGTATTTACATGTGATTTATGTATTATACCACATGTATTTTTTATATAAAACCATGTGATATAATCAATAACATAGATTATATCTATCCAGGACACAAAACAGGCCTTAATAACTGGGGAAAAACATCTTACTGTGTACTTTTTTTAATTACAGAAGAGATTATTTACACATCAGGACAATGTAATGTTTAGGAAAACCAAATATCCTGAAGTAAAACAACATGATAGACCATAGATCAAAAATGAATCACAAAAAAATTAGAAAATATCTTTTTTTATTTTTTTTATATTTTTATTTTTTTATAGAACCAGGGGTTAAACTCAGGCCCTTCACTTGCCCAGGAAGCACTTATTCTACTGAGCCATCTCCCCAGCCTTGAAAATATCTTAAATGAAAACTGTGTTAGTAACAGATCTTATAGCCTTTGTAGGAATGATATATAACTGTTTTTAGTGGCTTTATGCCATCAACTTTGAGAATTTAGATGAAATGTGACAAATTGAAAGACAAAAACTATAGTCTGACCCAGAGAGAAATGAATAACTTGAACAGCTTATATCAATTAAATAAATTGAATTAGTAGTTCCAAATGTTTCAATGTAGCAAATTCTAGATCAGTTGCTATTACTGGTGAATTCAAAGAGACATTTAGTGAAGAAATAATTTCAATTCTACACAAACTCTTCCAGAATGTGGAAGAGAACACATCACATACGTTGTATGAGGTTAGCATAATGAGAATGCCAAAAACTGGTGAAGATGCTAAAAAGAAAGCAGCGTTACTGCTGAGAACAGATGCAAAATTTCTCTTCTTTCTTTCTTTCTTTCTTTCTTTCTTTCTTTCTTTCTTTCTTTCTTTCTTTCTTTCTCTCTCTCTCTCTCTCTTTCTTTTCTTTCTTTCTCCTTCCTTCCTTCCTTCCTTCCTTCCTTCCTTCCTTCCTTCCTTCCCTCCCTCCCTCCCTCCCTCCCTCCCTCCTTCCTTCCTTCCTTCCCTCCCTCCTTCCTTCCCTCCTTCTTTCCTTCTTTCTTTCCTTCCTTCCTTCCTTCCTTCCTTTTTTCTTTCTTTCCTTCTTTCTGTATTTGCTACAGGGTTTCACCACGCAGTTTGGACTCCTAGTGACCCTCCTGTTTTCAGCCTCCCCAGCGCTGGGATTACAGGCATGTGCCACCACGTGCAGATTTAGTGGCCGGCTGTGCACAGCCAACACGCCATATGGTATAGGGTATCAAACCCCAATCCTTGCGCTTGCCCAAGCAGGCTCTTAGCCTGCTCAAATTTTCTTTCATTTTTTTCTTTTATTTTTTATTATAGTTAAGGGTCTATAGAGTCTACAAGGTGTCATTACACCTTGTAGATTGGACTCGTAGTGATCTGTCTGCATTCAGCCTCTCAAGTGCTGGGATTACAGGAGCAGGTCACCCTGCCCAGTGTCAATCACTGTCTCAGCATACCCCGGGGGTGGGGCTGGCACAGCAGGTCCAAGGGATTCCACCCCAGTCGTCACTGAGTCTGCCCAAGCTAGCCTATTCAAATTTTTTTAATAAAATATTATCAAGTAGAAACATCAATAGACAGTTTTCATATATCATGCAATATTTACTACCTAAAAGAAAAAATGGCTTATGTGAAAATCTGTCGATTCAATTTATCATTTTACCAAAATAAAGGACAATAACTATCAAGTCATTTCAATTTATGCACAAAAAAACTTTCCAAAATATGTTGATGATGAAAAATTTTGAGAAACATAACAAATTGTAAATTGGATACAGTGTATCCCACAAGAACTTAGAGCTAAATTATGCTAACTGATAATTTATGAAATACTAATTTACAAAGCTATCTCCTCTCATCTCCTTTATTTAGATTGGGTTAGAGATACCAATCATTTCAGTAAAGCCACAAAACTGTCAAAATCACAAAGATTGGAAAGGCATGATTAAAAATGATTATTTTTTTCTTTTAGTACTAGTGGTTGAACCCAGCACTTTGGCACCAAGCTACACTACCAGCTATTTTCAAAATTTAAAAAAAAATTTGAGGGGCTGGGAGATAGCTCAGTGGCATAAGCACTGACTGACAAGTGCAACGACCTGAGTTCAATCCTCAGTACAGCAAAAATTTAAAAATAAATAAATAAATAAATATTAAACTAAATTTAAAAAAATTGAGATAGATTTTTAAACTATTACTAAATTGTCCAGGCTGACCTCTAGTTTTCAATCCACTGCCTCAGCTTCTGAGAGTTCTGGGATTAAAGGCAGGTGTTATCACTACATGACTCTAAAATTGCCCTGAGAAAATAGCAGGACTTTTAGTCATTACAAATCTAACAGCTACTAGAACAAACAAGTAAATTTTATAAGTTCATTGGATTGAAAGGAAATATTCAACAATCAATGATTTTAATATACTAACAGCAGACAATTAGAAAACAAAACCTACGTTTAAAATTCAAATGAATACACTGTCAAAACCCATCAAATTCTTAAGAATAATTTTAGCAAAAAACACACACTGATAAAGATTTAAAAAGGTACTTAATAAAGAAAGGAATGCAAAGATATATGGAAAAATGCTTGACTATTCATTAGGGAAATAGAAATTGCAACTGTGACATGCCTAGGGGTACGGCTGCTGACAGTTTGATAACCCTAAGTGGTGGTGAGAAGATTATGGAGCACCTGGAGCTCATGGGTGGAGCAGTTCCTATGCCTGTGCTGTGAGCCTGTGAGGACTGTATTGAACAGCAGGGAAAAAGGGAGTCAGTGGGTACGTAATTGGTCAGAGGATATCCATCATCTCGTGTGGCCTTAATTTTTAATTATACATAATATATATATTATATAATATATAAGAATGTATGATACAGAATTATATATATATATATATATATATATATACATATATTTGTTGATTTTTAAGCCCTTTTAACTTTTATTTAACTATTTTTGTATTTTAGGGAAGGGTTTACGGGGTGTTCAGGGTCTCACTACTAGATCAGACTCATTGTGATCCACCTGTTTACAACCTCCCAAAAGCTAGGATTACAGGATCACTGCCACCACACCCAGCCTCAATTGCCATCTCAGTGCACCCCGGGGACAGGGATGGGGTGGGCACAGCAGGCCTGGGGATTGAACTCCTGGCCTCTGTGCCTGCTTGCGAGCACTTTAATCCACTGAGCTATTTGGCTGGCCCTTAAACCCTTTTACCTTTCAAATGATACCCAGAATCCACAAAAATAAAACTTGAACTTGCTCACTGTGAATACTTTTACCTAAAAGTGTTTTCTCTGGACTCAGACCATGTAAGGATCAACCTAAGTGTGCATTTTTCACTTGAGATAATCAGAAGAATACTGTCACTCATCCCTTTCTATTTATAGAACCCCTAAACATTCTAAGAAAAATACCTATCAGTCCTCCCACAGGGGGGCAGAGATAAAGGTGAAGAAAGGGTATGAGGAATGTTGCCCTTTCTCCTCCCACCTGGATTTAATGTACCCCCCCCCACACACACCCTGCTCCTCACCTTCAAGAGTCCACTGTGGCTGGCATGGACCTCAGGTAGGGACGAGAACTTGTGTCACGGCCAGGTGCTCTAAAAGAACCAATCGGCATCACAGCAATCGCTTTATAAATAAAATCTGTGAACACTGGTTTGAAAAAAATCCTATATCTTAAAATACTTTTTAACATTTTGAATATCACTTGTGTGTGGAGGATCAGCTAGGCAGAAACAGCAATGTTCTCTCTAGATTAGAGAGACGAATGATCTAAAAATGAGAAGAAAATCTTGAGGCATCAACTATAGCTATGGTTCAACTGCTAGTGTTCCCCCAAATATGGAAGATGCTGTGCTCCGTGTTCTGCCTGGTCACATAATTCCTTCTAATTAAAATATTTTCCATTTAGAAATGTGAAATATATGTATATGCAGCCACAGAAGTATTTGAAAGTGCACCCATATTTTCTTTTTAAACGTGGTGTTGATTAATAAAAATATTAAATTGTGAAGTTTGGAAACAAATAAGGTAAAATCTATTTCTCAGGCCTTTGGAAATCACCCTCACTGTGATGGGATGGAAGTTTGTCTCTCCTAACACCCAGGAAGTACATATGTCTGTTTTAAACTTTCTTCCCTTCTCAGCACTGTCAGCCTTGAATGCTATGTTCTTGGTAACTTCTATTTTGTAATCACAGAATGCATTGCCTTACCCTGCTGCTGCAAAATACAATTTGGTGAGAGAAGTCACGGTGTTCATAAATTACCTCCCCACGTTCCAGTCACCGCGCTGCTCTTGCTTCATGTCCTAAAGGTCACTTTTCAGATTTGAAGATCATGGTGCAGACTATGTGCTTTTTTGCACTATTCAGGAAAGGAATGTGCTGCAAAGTTTTGCTGGTCTCCTCTGTTCCCACGGGAAACAAAGCAGAATAAAGCTTACCCCTCATGCTTCGGAATCACTTGGCTAGCTCTAGATTCTTATTTAGATATAAACATTCCTAGCTTCCGAGATCCAAGCACCTTGCATGGCATGAACTGAGCATGATACAGCCTTTTTGGAGGCTGTGCTCTGTTTCAAAAATGAAAATGAAAAAATATCACCATTATCTCTGCAAAACACACCCCTCCACCAGTGTGCAACATTTTTGTGCCTTTGTGTTCAGTTGTAGGCAAAACTCATGGCAACTGAAGTATTCGCTGAGACTCTTATGTTGCTCCACTCCAAAGATGAGCCCCAATGTCAGGAAACACAAATATAGGAGGGTCCTGAAATGTACTAGGGACCGCATGCGCTGTCATTCCGTCTCCCCGGTGTCATTAGGTAAATCTGTATCAGAATTCTCCTTTGACAAAGAGGAACACTGAGTCCAATGTGTGAATGCACAAGCAGATCAGACTAATCACCTTCACCATGGCAAGCTTAGCAGCTGTAGATCGTTAAATATTTTTGAACCAATTGTGCTGGTGTTTTACTTTCCTGAGAATTTTCAGCCTATTACTGATCTTCGAAGAACTGTAGTTGTTCTTATTAAAACCATTTAAGCCTTCTGTTCTTCCTAGAGAACTTGGACAACAGGAGAAGGGTCTGAATCCAGGTAATTACAACAGGTCAGAGTTGTGTCCCTTTGGTAGCTAAGTGCTGTCAGGAACAGCATGAGGTATTGGTTTGCCCAGTGCTAGCTCCTGCCATTCAGGGGCTTTGAATTCCTCCTGCAAGCAGCAGGTGAGACGGCTGTGTTCAGTTTAATTGGTTCCATTGAATTATTCTGTAAAGGACAGCAAATATTGTTTGGTATCTAGAATAAAGTAAAATAGGAGAACAACAGCTACAAAATGGAAATACAATAATTTCTTATCTACCTCTATGAAATAGTGAGAGATTAATGAGACTGCCCATAGTTTGGGTGGGACTCCTTTAAAAGAGAGTTGGGCTGTTTGCTCACCAACCTTTCTCTTCTTGGTTATTGCTATGTCTATTGGAAATAGCTCAGGAGCTGAGCCTAAACTTCTCGTCCTGAGTCCTGACCCCACCTGTAATTATTTGGGAATATTTGGGCAAGTTACTTACCTTCTACATCTTTGAAGTGAATATTTTAATACTGGCCTTAGCATAGTAATTTGGAGAATTAAATGCCTAGAAGTGCATAAAATGCATTGTAAGCCATGACAAATACACAGTCTTTACTTCAGACTCACATATCTCTAGAAATTTTATATCCTCTCTATAGGGCAACATATTAGTAGTTTCTAAAATGTGACCTACAAATACTCAATGCCATAGATGTTCCGAAAAATGAATTTGGAGTTTTGGGGCCCAAAATATCATTTTTCTACAGTCACTCTTATGGTCGCATTGTTTTGGAAACTTAATCCAGGAGGGTTAGCCTGTTAGGAAGCATATCATAGTCACATCTTGCTACTGGGACACACACCCTCTTCAAGGAAGAGAGGTTGATTTTGGCCCAAGGTTATAGGCCTGAGCTGGTGGGCTCGTGGACAGGAAGCACGTGGTGAAGGGTCTGCACAGAGAAAGCTGTGCGAGTCATCAGGGCTGAGCGGCATAGAAAAGGGCCAGGGAGGAAAGTGTACCCTTGCACTTTGGGCCCCAGTGTCAGACATCTCCAGCCAAGGCTAGACCTCCAAACAGCACACTGAGCTCTGATCCATCTGGAGGAGTAACCCCTGGTGGCTCCACACCAGTCACCTCCCCAACTGTGCCTCTGAACACAGGAGGTTTTTGAGGGACATTCTTGATCTCAGCCATAGCATGATGCCTAGATTGTCATGGCTCAGCTCTCTTTAAAGGATTAATATCATTACTAACAATAGTCATAGAAATTAATTCTCTTGAGTCTGTTCTACTTTCACAGGGTAGAAAAGGGTTTGTCCTCTCCCACCTCTCTGCTTCCTGCCATTTGAGGACACCGTAGGAAGGCGCCTATCAGCTTCTGGTGCCTTTAGAGAGCTCTGAGAAATACCTTTCTATTATTTATAAATTACTCAGTCAGCAGTATTTTGTTTCATCAGTACAAACAAAGGCAAATCACCAAGGCTTGCTAGCTGCTCTGCTCTGTTAATAATAAAACATGGCTCATAATCTTCTGCTTTGTGAGACTTACAGTCATAAAAGGAGTCTTCCTTTGATCTTTTTGTACCAAGTCCAATTTCAAAAGTATGTATGCTACCTTACCTTGGCAGGATCACAGCTGGATCTTTTATTCTTTGTTCTGTTTTCTTGACTCTCAGCCTGTACTATGGCATCTTTTTCCTCTGGGTGTGGAGACACAGTGCAAGGAATAATAACAGATACAAAACAATTGGACCTTTCTTCTAGTCTAAGGGAAAGAAGTAAAAAGCACAACTAAAGCTGTAGTCTATTGATTCATTTTTTAAATCCAAACAGCCCTGTTTACTATTGGATTCTTTTTATAGCATTTTCAATAATTCTCTCTAAAGCTCATCATATGAGACATTTCTAACTTCCTGTATTTTTCCAAGTTCTGTCAAGTGAAAATCTTTACATAGTGAGTCTGAAAGTTAGTTATCTTCTGGGTAAAGCTCCTTCTTTCTCTCTCTCTCTCTCTCTTTTTTTTTTTAGAAATATGTGCCCTCTTATGAAACTAATCTTGCAAACACTTAGAAGTTAAAAGTGAAACTCCAAGATCAGAAATGATGGCTTTTTGTTTTGTATCAAAAATTCAATACTTTGGCTTGAACTTCTTTTGGATAAGCCAGATGTTTATTGTTCAAGGCTGCACTACAGTGTCATCGCTTCTGGACATAGCGTTTCAGCCAGTGTTCTTGGGGCGACTCCATCTGGGACATGTTTGCATCCCCTGAAGCTTCAGGCCCAAGGGGCAGCACATAGCAGGAAAAGTGTTACATATTTGTAAAGTTTTTAAAAATACTCTTATTTGAAGTCTCCTGAAGTTTTAGAGGAAGCATCTGTTATAAATTGTGACTAGAAACTGAGCAACAAAAGATGTTTGAGACTAGATTCAGCTACTATATGGAATAGATAGATAGATGGACAGATAGATGATAGATATTAGGGGAGCTTTATCATGATTCCATAATTTTTAAATTTACTGCAATCAATTGTTCACTTATAATTTTGAAACATCATTTTGTGCAAAACACTGCTGGAGATAGGTATATCATAAGCTCAGAAAACCCTATCTGCTCCACACTTTGTATCTTTAACCTCAGCCTGCTCCCCAGGTAGAATCAGGCACAGTAATTTTTCTTCGGATGCCTGCTGTGAATTCTTTCTAGCACAGTGTTTCTGCAGCCCCTCTAATTAGTTAAGAGCTGCAAAGAACAGCATTGGCTAGCCAAGGCCATAATATCTGATGGTTATTGTGCCACTATGCTAAGAATTCATGTAGCTGAGCAGTTGTCAAACAATCCTTCAAGTACTATTATCATCTCTCCTCCCTTGTGCATAAAGAAGAAAACTGAAGCATAGAGTAGTTAAATACCCACAGTCATCTCACTAGTTAATAGGTTAGCTTGGGTTCTAGAACTAATACCCAGGGAATCAATACTAAGATTTTTCACATGTAAGAACATCAGCAGAGATTTTCATCAGTTCTTTAATAGATGACCCTGGTGATAGATGGTTGATTTTAAAATCTTGAGTTCTACGTTTAGCTCTGTCATTCAAAGCTGTGTGGATCTTAACAATCACAATGGGGATAAATTACCTCCGCACAGGTTTTGAAAGAAGATTAAAACAAGATAAATCAAATAGTACACAGGGGAGAGTTATTATAGTGAATGATTTGTGATGGGCACTCAGTAAATATTGGATCACTCTCTTTTCTGAAGTACACAGGGGATAAATGAAAGTTTCTGTGCCTTCTAACTTTTAGCTTAGAAAATAAGCTCTTTTCTTCTTCTGGACATTTCTGGTTAGAGTACAGCTCTTGTGAACCATTGGAATGATGAGAGAGGCTGCAATACAGAGGACAATAAGACTTGTCGTCTCTATAGAAAAACTCACAGCCACTGCGATAGATGTTTACTTCGTTTAAAGACTCAGTACCTGTAGAACACACACATCCTTCAGGGTTGTGCATAATTTGATGCTATTGTCTGCCACTTATTTTATGCATACTGAATCTTCTGTGTGATAATTTGGGAAGGTAAGATCAAAATACATTGGTTAATGAGAGCATGGGTAGCATTAATATGAAAGAAAATGAGAATAAAACAAACAGCTCTTAACCCTCTTCTGGTCATACTTGGAGTTGCTTTACATCCATTGCTACCCGGTTTGAAGATGCAATGAGTGGTTCCAAACAATTTATGTGTGTCTGGGAAATAACATAATGTCTATGGATTTGGATGGTGTGGCTCTATATGGCGGCAATGAGAGGAAGCTCCATCTGTGGTTTCATTTAGTTCACAGGTACTTCAAACTCAGCCTTTCCTCTTATTCTCAAGTCATTTTGAAAGGCTGATTTCCTAATGTCAAACTCGGGAACATCTTGGGATATACTTCTTGGAAAGGACTCCATCTGGAAAATCAGACCCAGTGGCTTAGAAGTCCTTCTTGACTAGTCTCAACTCTATGAAAGGCTATTTAGAAAAGAAACAATGAAAAGAAACAAAACTCACCACCACATAAAAGTCATTGGTCATAAGCCTCATCTGGATGTTGAAGAAATCTCAATGAGATACTTCAGCGATGAAAGAAGAGTGGCCAGATGGAATTTAAAAGGCGGTAATGTGAACTCAAATGCCAGTTTCCATATTTCATGTCAGTAGAAAGTCCATAATATTGATTTGTAAAACAGGGTGACATGTTCTAGTCCTCTCAGCTAAGTAGCCTTGGGAATTTTCTGGCTTATTTTGAAGACATCAGGTATAGAAGTACTATATAAGTCACTGGTGTGATCTCTTCATGGCCTGAGAAAAGGGTTTTAACAAATAGCTGCACCCAGCTACCATGTTTAGGGACCTAGTTCCAGGTCTAATTGGCATGAGCACCAAGGAACTAAAGCTGCGTGTCTCGGACTGCCCTCACCCCATTCCTTTATCATCAGGACCATTGCCCTTGTCAGTGGGAAGCTCTGTGGTTCCATCGGCTATCTTCTAGTAAGAAGCACTGAAGTATCCAGTGGAGATGCCGGACAAGGGGTCAGGAGTTCTGAGTCTGTACATCATAGGAAGATTCTTTGGCTTCCAATTTCTCATTTTTAAAAGGGAAAATAGGGAAGAAAGGCAAAAAGGAGTTTACTTTTTAGCTTTTTTTTATTCTCTCTTTTATTTAATCTTGACAATATATGACCTTATCGCAATTTTTTTCTGTCTTTCTACATATGTCTACAAAACTGGACAATTGTTTCTGCTTCATTTAATTATTTAAGGTATTGATATCCTTTGGAGAAAAAACACTATATAAAAATTGAAATAGGATATTACGGGTATTTATTTCTAAATTCATCTTCTTCTAAAATATTATACTGTAGCTGAGACTATGTAGAGAGTCTCTCCATATCTGTTTCCCATGTGATACTATATGAAAATTCAATTATTTATTTCAATTATGTATTCAAGAAAAATTTGCTCCCCTAAATGACTACTTCTGTAATGAGGATTACTGGTGTTTCCAAATTATGACTTTCCATGCCAATTATCCAGCACTTTGTTGATGCTATTTCTTTGTTTCTACTCTAGAGGTCAGTGTAATGTTAAAAATGGAAGTCTTGTTTTCCATCAGATTTTGAAAAACAAGGTCCTTAAAACTGCATCTCTAATAAAATTGAAAAGAAATTTTCTATAACTGCAGAAAGGTACTTATTAAAGGATGATAATCCAAAACAGAAAGTCTACAGGGAATTAAACAATGATTGAAGTTGGGAACTGAGTTAGGTGTACAGAAATACCACTGAAAGTTATGTAACCTTGGCAACAGCAATGTTTGATGAATAGGAGGTGGTAAATAACACAGGAAAAAGACAAAACAAAAGAATGCTATGATGAAGCATATAACAGGACAGGACGGGGACAAATATTTGATATCCCTTGGGAAAGCACTTTGCAGAGGCTAGAAATGTTTTACATGATAGTGAGAAAGTAGAGAAAGGAAATGTTCTGTCCTACATCTACAGTATATCATCTTGATAAAAATTACTAATCTTAAACTCCCATTCTACTCCTCCCTCTTCATTTCAGCCAATGACCCTGCCTCCATCTACAAAACAACGGTCTTGACTAGAGTATCCTCTAAGTTCTTCACACACACACAGCTGGTGGAAGCTAACTTCTTATGTCATCAAACTCATCTTTCTCTTCAATATCAGAAGAAAGGATGCTTTGCTTTTGTTCAGTCTCTATAGCTCCATCTCCTCTCAACCTTAGAATGAGTGGCCCTTTTAGATAGTCAATAAATATTTTTAGCTAATATCTTTTTTCAATGAATATCTTTCACCTTTCCCCACCCCATGGCTCATTATTTAGGATTTCTTAATCTCTTTGACAAGTAAGAAAGAAACAAGCAAAGAAAAACATTGTTTTTGTCTTTTCATTAAGCAACCTTTGGGTCTCTATAGGCTCCCATTCTCCAAATCACTAGTAAAAACAATTGATATTTTCTTCTCAATCTGTCTTGAATCCACTTGAATCTAATGTCTTTTTTTTTTCTTTCTTTTTTTTTTTTTTTTTTTGGAGACAGGGTCTCACTGTGCAGTTCAGGCTGGCCTCAAATTCACTTTGTAGCTCAGGCTGGTCTCGAACTCACAACAATCCTCCTGCCTCAGCTTCCCAAGTGTTGGGATGACAGGTGTGCACTACCACGCCCGGCTTGAATCTAATGTCTTGACCTCACTATTCCTCAGACTCTGGCCTGGCTGAGTCACCAGTGACCTTCTTTTTAGCTGGCGATTCAATGTGTATTTTGCAGTTCTTGATTTATAGAACTTTTCTGTTGCAGTTGGTAGTACAAATCATGCCCTTCATTTTGAACTTGCTAATGTCCTTTCTTCAGTGTCATTTTGTTCTTCTTACTCCTACACAACTCTGGCCTTTCAACAATGCTGCTCATCAGCTGCTACCTTCCCTGCAAGAATCCCACGTCACACCCGTATCTGAATGTCTTCCTGGCTGTACATCAGGGTCAGATTAAACCGAGCCTCGTAGCATGCAATTCCATAGACAATACCATGAGCATAAATTATGGAAGCTTGCAGAATGAATGCATGTATCAAGAACTGAAAATATGTTTAGGTTTTAGGTTTTTAGAGTGGGGAATAACCCTAGCGCTTTCATGTGTTTATTTCCAAGGTAGACCATTACTTTTCAGTTACTCAGCATCTGTCCTAGTTACTCAACTGTGCTCTTACATAAAAATGATAATGTATAAATAAATGAAAGCGTTTCAAGCTTTATCAGCATTGAAATTTGAATTTAATGTATTACAATATTTATTCCTACTTTAATTTTTTTAAGTATATTTTAAAAAAAGCTGTATAAATTTTAACGATGCAGGGTCCACAGAAATAGACAGTGATCAGGTGGGTATCAAGTCTGACCACAGAGTCTCAGATGCACAGAGGGGCTTTGGATAAAACACTGAGCCTTTCTGAATACCTTTCCTTGATTTTAAAATGGACCTAATGATGCCAGGAAGATGGCTCAGTGGAATAAGTGCTTCCTTGGCAAGCGCAAGGGCCTGAGTTCAATCCCCAGTTCTGCCAATAAATAAATAAATAAAATGGACCTGATAAAGTTGCTTGTGGGAGGAGGGCAGAGACCTAAATCTGTCCCTTCATTATCTGGTTTCTTTTGTTCGCCTTCCATCAAGATTGTGGGAAAGATTCTTTTTTTTTTTTTTTTCCTGGAGGAACCAGGGATTGAATTCAGGTCCTTGCACTTGCCAGGGAAGCACTTATTCCACTGAGCCATCTCCCCGGCCCCTCCACAAACAATTCATAAAAATGGAAAAAGTAGCTTATTCACAATTTAGTCAAACTGGGAGCACAGGTTGGCCACCATTCCCTTCTCCTGAAGCAAAAGGATTGTAGACGAGGTATAACAGTCAGGAAATGCACACATGGAGCTTTAGACAGGCTTTGGCCAATCAGAGGGCCTAGAAGATACAGAAAGTACAGTTCTGTTGAAATCTCCTTTGCACCGGTGCTGGGACTGGAAATTTCCTTTGTCAGCTGTAGGAAGATGGAGAAACAGCTTCTTAATCTCCAGGTTTCAAAGGAGCTTTGAAGAAAACTTTTCTTTTTTCAGATTTCAGACACCTTAGCAACTCTGTGCAGGAATTCTGTGTCTTCCATGACTTCAGAAAGCTAAAACATTAGAAGAAGAAAAGGAGAAATGTATTGAAAGGCACACATATTTCAGGTCCAATGGCCCTGCTTATCTCATTTGCACTTCATCCTCACCTCTGAGCTCCCCATTCTGTTATCCAGCTGTCTAATAAGTCCTCCACCTGGCGGTTTCAATATTGGAACCTTGTATCTCACGACACTCATGGCCCTGGATTCACCACAGGCACTCAGAATTCCAGTCCTTCATTCTAGAACACTACTCAGTGTTTCTAGAACCTTCCTGGAATTTTCCTTACAATCTTCTCCCCCACACTTTGTTCTTCTCATCTGTGTAAAACACATCTACTTCTGCAGAGTTTGTTCTGACCTCAATCTTCCATCATGCTAAACACAAATTAGATGCCCTGTTCAGTGTTTCACTACATGGTATGCAAGCACTGGTCAATTAGCCTGCCCCCTCCAGTAGACTGAACCTTGAGGGCAAGCACTGTCTTTCAATTTCAAGTTCCTAAATCCAAAAAGAGATCTGGTATAGTACTGGAAGCTTCTTATTCCTAGCCTTTATAATTCTCTTCCCCTGGGCTGGTATAAATAACACATATACAGTTGTAATTGCATTGATGTATTAGTGATCCTATCATAATTGACAGTAGAGCCAGAGACTTTAACTGTTTAAAAAAAATTGTCTGGCTTGAAAAATCCACTTATCTTTGTGCTTGTACTGATTCATCAAAATGAAAATGGAAGCTCTTATTCTGGTTTAAAAGTAGATATCCTAATGATTATATTTATCTAAACAACACATTACATGCAAATGCGAGTTGTTTTCACTATTTTCAACTGATGTTTTTTCTTTTTGTTATTGTCTTCCAATAGAATAAAATGAGGTAATTATTACAAAAGATTGTTATGGGGACTCTTATGATACGGAATATTGAAATTCCTGACCTGACCTGGATGAGTTCGTGTTCTCTAAAACTGAAGAATGAACTTTAGGAACAAACGGAGGTTGAGGAAGAAACTTTATTGGATAGAAAAGCTTCTGTTGGAGAGGGAGAGAAGGGGGACTCGAGCGGGTTGCCCCAGAGGTTCTCTTTCAGGTTATTCTTATAGGGCAAAATCACGTGAGGCTAAGGAACTCGCTTAGGTGGTCAAGAGGTGGGACAAAAGCATGGTCAATCAATGGGATTACAAGCACCATTGCTCAGGTAAAATTGATTAAGTTTAAGAATAAATAGGTTAGTCACATAGCAAGCAGGCATGAATGTGGGACAGGGTCTCTTTCAGTTGAGGGTAGGGCTAGCGACTCAATAGGGCTCTTTCAAGGTGATTGATATTTATCTAGAATATCAATCCTCCTTGATGCCCATCCCTAGGGAACTATGTGGCTGTGTTTCCTTTTTGTCTTGGTTTTGAGGTGTGGCCCATATGGAGTGACTGTTTCTTCCAAGTTGCAAGGTCACCTTGCCTTCCTTCTTGTCTCCTTGAGGGCCTGGCCCTGTCTGACTGCCTAGAATATTTCTATCTAACTCAGCTGCCTACAACACTTTCAGAGCTGCAAAAAATTTGAAATTAAATCTGCCAATCTCTAGAATTTACAACTGAGAAAACTGAGACTCAGGACACTATTGGAGTGATATGGATTGCTGGTGGTAAGAGAGCAGGGAGAAGTACTTACTGGCCGCGGTGTCGGCCAACTGGAATCCTGGTTGTTTGCTCCAGCAGGATTAGCAAAGGATCCCAAGTAAAGAAAACCAAGTACCAGTGATTCTGCACTTGCCAACCAGTTTCCAGAGCTGGAAAGCTGGGAATTAGGGGAGGGGAGGGCCTTGAATGAAAAGAAATTCTAAAACCAGAGACTTCCTGATTTGTAGGCACTATTAGCATTCAGACTGTTTTCACAGAGGGAGAGCTCTGTTTAGTTTGCCACAGGGGAGTAGGAAGAAGTAGCAAAATTCTGATGTCTCCTATTCCCTGCCATTCCTTTTGTCCTGTGGGATAAAGGCACCTCTGCGGAGGCCACCTCCCTCCATGGAGGCCCCCTGCCAAGACTCAGTGACAGTCCTGTGAGATGAAATTTTTATCCCAGTTTCCTGGCCAGCTTCCATCTGGCCAAAGGTATTTCATCTAAATATTGCCTAGGCGCCTATCTCTGCAGTGCTGAAGTGCTCAATTAGCTATGGCCTGAGTCTTTGTAGTGTATCAGTGCACTGCGGAACAGCTGCCGCATTCCAACAGAGGGTGAAGTCATCTCTATATATAGATCGGGCAAGCTGTTGGGAACAGTGGCAGATTTAAGCAGGCAGACACACACCTGAGCTATAAGTCAGTCATCTGCCTAAAGTGACAGAACCTGGAAAAAATCTCTATTTTCTTAAGGGATAACTATCAATGAGACCAGTCTCTCTCTCTCTATCTCTCTCTCTCTCTCTCTCTCTCTGTCTCTCTCTCTCTCTCTCTCTGTCTCTCTCTCTCTCTCTCTCTCTCTCTCCCTATTAAAGAAATTTTACATGCATCCTACAGTGTCTTCTAAATATTTTATTTTTCTGTCATCACCACAAATAGAAAAAAAAAACATTGTTTACAAACATCTGAACAACTGCTTTAAAGATAACAATACGCAATATAATGACCACTGTTAATTTCCTACCATTTTGTTTTGAAATGTTGGATCATTTCATTGTTTTTTTCCTATATTTCATTTGTTTATTTGTTTTTTTAAAAAATCTTTTATTTATTTATTTATTTAGTACAGAGTCTCACTATGGGGCTTTGACTCATAGTGATCCTCCTGTCTCAGCCTCCACAGAGCTGGAATCAAAGGTGTGCACCACCATATTCAGTTTTGGTGGCTGGCACGGTGCGACCAGTTCCAGGGCTGGCACGGCATGCAGTGCCTGGGATCAAATCTGGGTCTTTGTGCTTGCAAGGCACACTTAGAACAGTAAGCTGTCTTCCCAGCTTTTTTTTCTCTTATATTTTATTCTCTTAAAATAAATGCCATTATTTTCTTACATAATTTTCTCTGACCAACCTATGGCTTATGTATTGATAAGAAGTTCACCATGTATTAGCTCATATAGAGAACTATCATCTATTAATATTGGAATAGAGGCATTGTGTATTTCTTCATTTAATCCTGTATTTCCTGTAAGACTCCTTCTCAGCACAAAGCACTTGAATAAAGGCATCAGTAATTATGACAACTCAGAATCCCTAATGGAATGTGACACCCTGGTCTGTGCCACAGACCATAATTATTGTTACTTACAACAAGATCTAAAAAAGTTGTGACCCTCAAGTTACTGGGTTCAAGTTACTTAGATTAGCTCTTGGTAGGCTTTCTTGATTGAAACCTGGTATTGTAAAGAGCCCAAGAGCTTATGTAGACCTACTTGTCCCTTGATTAAGTGGAAGTTGCTAGATGGAAAAGCAGGGGCAGGATGCCTAGCTGTGTATTGATGCTTGGGAATAGAGAGATTTGGCATTGCAGGTTCTGAGCTCCATCCTGGCTTGACTGCTTGGTATCCTCATTATTGTACTTTGGCAAAGTCACAGGAGCCTAATGGGCTTCACTTTCATCATCTCAAAATAATTAGAGATAATAATCTCCACCCTGCTTCCCTAACAGTGAAGCGAGGAGCTCCTGTAGGAAGATGTCTGAAGAAGCTATGCAAATTGTACCACTCTTGCGTATGAATTTCATATTTTGATTTTTGTTTTCTTTGTATGGTATGTGTTCAGCAAGGGTTGGGAGAGCTTGGAACTTTTCAGCTCCGGTGGGCTGGAGGTATCAGTCTTCCTGTGGTGACTCATGCTGTGTCAAGTGAGCAGGCAGGGGAGAGAAACAGAGAGAGATTGGGACAGAGTTCAGTTCCTAGTCTCTAGACAGAGCAGTTACCTTAGCAGTTAATCACTGAAACTTACATTCTCCCAGATGTCTTCCTTCTTCCCCTCAGCAGGCAAGAAGTGATTCCACCTTATTTCACAGACTCCAAAGCCTCTAAACAACAAAATCACCTAAATGAGAAACACCAGCGTAAAAGATTTCATTTAGGGCCAAAGTTGTTCTCCTCCTACAATCCTGTGATCAGCCACTAAAGCCACAGCATATCTGTGGGAAGATAAATCACTTTCTGGGATATGAGCTATTCTTGTTATCAGAGCTTGGATCCTTCAATGATAAATTTATAAACTGAACTTTGACTTCTGTGAGACAAGCACGATGTAAATTCTTGTCTGGGGCTGATTTGTGGGAGGCACCCAGATTTTTATTGATTAGCCATTAAATGGAGTCAGAGTGATATAAGCTTGGGCCAAAGAAATGTGGATCAAGGAGCCCATAGCCAAGACTTCCTTAGATGAACAACTTCCTTCGGTCAATTATAGAATTCTGCCATGGGTCAGGAAACTTTATTTTCAGTGTAGAGAAGAGCCCCATGCAGGTAACTGCCTTGCTGGTATGAATCCTCCCTCCTCACCCCCACCCTTTGTACATTTCCTGGAGGTACAGATGACAGCTGTGAGTCTCACTGTCCCTTAATTTTCTCTTGCCCACTACTGTCAGCACTGCCTCTGACTAAGTCTAAGTCACCTAAATTGCCACTTTGACAGCTAACTACTCTCAGGCAGGAGGGGGAAGAATCCGGCTGATTACCTATTAACTTCAGGCTGAATTAAATAGATTTCCACATTTCTTTAAAATTCACAGTTCTCTCTTATGCATCCCCCCTGGGTTTCCACGCTCTATATATAAAACAGCAATGTGACAAATTCCTTTGCCAAGACTTGAATGTTGGGAATTCAGAGTTTTTATTTAATCATGGTGCTGAGTTCCTGTCTGGCCTTGGATATGCTATTTTACATTTCAAATGTTCCATCTGTAAAGGATGAATGATAATTCTAGCCTATATTACAGGGACTTTGGAGATGATGGATTATTTGGCCTTTTAAAGAGATTTGGACATATCAAGTGCTAAATAGCCACTATTATCAGACTTTCTGAACTGTTTAAGGGTACTGGGAAAGAAAGTGAAGATAAAACATTGCTCACCTGACCTGTTTAGTATCAGACCTCCTCTGGTTTTCCTTTCGGTGGAACTCACTGGTGACAAGTCTTTGCATCTCTGGTAGTAAAAGGAGTCTAGACCATTAACTAAGATTGTCAAAATATTACAGCCTCTATTCCTCATCCTACTTTCTTTTGTGAAAACACAACTCGAAGCAAACAGATCAGTAGAGATACGTTATATAATAAACATGTTTTAAAATGAACTATTTTATCATAAAATGTGCTGGATTTCATCTTAAAATTAGGTAAGGGGAGAGGATTCTTGAGTAACGCAAAATTCTAGAGCAAAATATAACTATCTTTGAGATTTACCACTTCTGTAATTTTGACTGAATCACTAAAATCTGAGGGAATTTTTCTCTGGTTGGATGTACTTTTATATATTATTTATTTGTAAAATATTTACTGCATTTTATAGGGTGTCAAGTCTTTGATCAGAACACAAAATAAAATACACAGTGCACACACAGTGCATGTTATCTGTGTCATTGAAGAGTTCATAATACTCGGAAAAGGTAGCCATTTCTAGATAAGTGGCTGTGGGGTGTCAGAAAAATAAGGGAGACCAGTTAGTGAATCAGAAAAGATTTCTTAGACTTTGGAAGCATTTAAATTATGACTAGGAAGGGATTATGTAGGTAAAGTAAAACAGGCTGAGGAATGAGGATTATCTTTGCAGAAAATGGAAAATTTGCATGGAATGATTCAGGCTCCCTGCCCACTGACATGATGGCTTAGAAGTGAAGGGAAGAGGAAAGAGAGGAAAGAAGAGAATGATTTGTGCACAGTTGGTTCCTTGCACCTTCTACCGAAGCTCCCATGCTCAAGTGACAGCTTTTACCACATTAGGTTGTTGACTTGTCTGCTCTTTTCTTGTCCTGAGAGCTCTCTGAGAATGAGAGGCGGTATTTTTTCCCTAGCACTTACCATTTATCAATAGGCAGCATAAGTTTTCTCTATGGACAGGTAGTTTCAGCATCTTGGAATTATGTACATAAATCTAGCTCTTTAAGAGTCTTGATTTTTGTTTCAAAATATTTAACAAAGTGAGTCCCCTGCTTTAATCAGATTGTATATTATAAACACCTATGTTGCAGGAAGCCTGAGTTAGATAGACAGGGCCAGGCCCTTGAAGGAGATAACACAGAAGACAAGATACCTTACAACTGTAGGAGGGAGGGATGCTCTGGTTGTGAGTCAGACCTAAAGACCAAACAAATGCTAACCTCCCTAAAGAATAGCATCTGGGATTGATCATTACCCTAAGAAAGCCAGAAAAATTCATTATCTGATGGCCACCAGATAAGGTCCTGGAATTTTACATTCATGCCCCCTTGCTATGTGACTCACTTTCTCATTTGGTCCTGGACTTAATTTTACCTCAGCAATGGTGCTTGTAATCCCATTGGTTGACCATAGTTCTGTCTCACCCCACATCCACCTAAGTGAGTTCCCATTCTCTCCACCTTAGCCCTACATGATTTTACACTATAAAAGTCCCTGGAAGAGACAGCGTCCTGAGGGAACTACCCACTTGGGCCTCCTTCCTGTCCCTCTCTCAGACAGGAGCTTTCTTTCTCTCAATAAATATATTCTACTCATAACCTCTGTTTGTTCCTAAAATTCTTTCTTCAGTTTTAGAGAACACAAAATCATCCAGGTCAGATCGGGAGATCATTTTTCCCTATGTCATTTGAAGGTTCCCTGTATCATGTGGAGGTCACCAACCAGACATCAGTTTTTCTCCATGTATTATCATCTAGAGGGAGGATTCCACAAATATGCTAACAATCTGCTTCTGAAGTTGCACTACTTAGTGCAACAGTCTACTGGATATTGCAGGTTTCACACGAGCAAAACACAGGCCCTTTGCAGGATGAACTTCCAGGCTAGAAGGAGGGATGGATGTTCCAATATACTGTGTTGAGACAAAGAGTGCCAACTTCACCCAAGGACTAGAAATACTATGACTGCAAACATATTTGGAAAAACAAAGGAAAGGGATCCAGAAATGGGTAGATGGAGAAAGAGAGAAGGGGATAGGGGATAAAGGAAAGCATGAATATGCATTATGTACATGTAATGACTTTACACAAAAAGTAATCATTATGTACTGCATGCATGTGCTAATTAACTAAAATTGGGATGAAACAGGATTTAATGGAACCTAAACATTTCAGCGAGGGAAATATGAATACCAATGGTAGGACCCGGGATATAGCTCAGGGGCACAATTGCCTGCCTGGCAAACACAAGGTCCTGAGTTGAATTCCTAGCACCAAAAAAAAAAAAAAAAAAAAAAAAAAAGAACAGAATGCAGATGGTCACATAGGGTTATTTGAATATAGGAGGAAGAAGTGTGGCCTCAGTCTAGAGTCAGAAGAGGGTGGAACCTCACAGAGCTGATAGATATTCTTCCTAGTAGGTAGGAGGGAGGGGTGAGAAGAGGAGAGGAGGAGTATTTCATGAAAGAGGGCTATGCACAGGGTACTAAGTTCAACCCCCGGTACTACAGTGAAAAAAGAAAAGAAAAGAGGACTATGAGAAAATGAAAGAGAATAGACATAAAAGGCCACATAATATTTATCAGCAGGTACTAACTTAATGCCACTGGCAGAGGACAGGGCCCTGTGGAAGGCAGGTAGAACAGGACAGCAGCGAGGGGTAAATTGTGAGAGGACTTTTGGACAGCTCCAGTGTTTGAAAGTCCAGGAAACAATGGACTTTCAAGTTAAGGACAGGGAAGTTGCTGCCCTCAACTCCTTAAAAAGCTCTGATAGTTACTCAGTAGACATAAAGGCACAGCATGGTCTACTCTGTTGCTAATCTGAATAACAGAGGCACCTAGGATTGACTGAGAAGATACAGAAATATTAGTTTACTATCTTGCTCTGCTGCTAGACTTCACAAAAGGAGGAGGAATTGGAGAGAAGCTATCTTGCTAGACCTGCCTGGAGATTCTTTTCTCTACATGTTGCCCTTTTAGTAAGTCCTGAGATTTGAGCACCTACAGCAGAGGCCCCAAGCTGACTTAGTTAGTTTTTATATTACAAGTAAGGTGGATTCTATTATTTTGGGTCTCACTTAAGACTTGACAGAATATCAAATCCAAAGAAGGCACAAATGAATCACAGCCAGATATCCCAGGAACCAAGGATTCAAAGGAAAAGGATAGGAGAAAACAGAATGACTGGGTCCGTGGAACTCCAGATGGAAAGGCAGATTTCAGGCCTCAGGCCTTGAGGAAAGGAAGCGAGCCTGGGGCTGCAGTACAGAGCAGGCGGTTTGCTCCCTCTGACTGCTAGGAGCAGTCACAGATGGGTGGGGCTTGCTAGGCTCTTGTGTCCCACCCAGACCCCCATACCAGAGTGGAGAGGAGGGGATTCATTTAAAAGAACACATCTGGTACATTTAAATTTCTGCCAAACCATAGATATTTATCAATTTTACTGATTTGCTTTTTTTTTTTTTGATAGGGAAATTGAAGTCAGAGGTTAAAAGTTCTAATGATTAATTTAAGTGTGTAGATTTAAAACAAGGAAGGTAGAAAAGCCCAGAGTGAGATAGAGAGGATTCTGGGAGCCACCGCAGGCACACCTTGCTTTTTTATTTTAATGTAATAAGTTGTTACAGGGTCTCATTGTGCAGCTCGGACTCAGTGATCCTCCTGTTTTCAGCCTTCCAGGGCAGTGTTAGAGGTGTGCACCACTACACCTGGACTCTGGCCAGCTTAGCCCACTCTGGGGAATGGGCTGGCATGGCAAATAGTGGCAGGGATTGAACCATGGTCCCTGTGCTTGCCTAAGCTTGCCTAAGCAGGTGATTTAGTGCACAGAGCTATCTCCCGGGCCCCATTCCTTACTTTCATTTGAGACCGAATCTCGCTCTGTAGCTCAGCCCTTAGTCTAGGCTGGCCTCAAACTCAGAGCGAACCCCCTGCCTCAGCCTTCTGACAGACGCCTGTTGTTTCATGACTGTTCAGACTTCTGAGCTACCGCTCACATCCACAAGCCATCTTTTCTTCTTGGTAAAGCTCTGATCCTCGAGTTTATAGGGCCCCAATAACTTTTTGTTTTTGATATAGTACACTTTGTTTACACAATATTCTCATTTTTGCTATTGTAATTTACATTTTATGTTCTGTTATACATGTGAGAGTTATACAAATGAAAGCTAAGTCATTGAGCTGGAGTTTCCTATGACTGTTTTTTTGTTTTCTTTTTGGAATTGTTAGATGTGTACTATACACAATTCTTCATCTGGCTAGCAATTTACTCAGCAACCTAGTCACAGGGTCAGAATTTGACTGTTAAACCAGGAAGGAGTGCTGTAAATCAGTCGTTAGTCAGGCAGATGTCTCTGATGTCTGTCAGAGATGCTGGGCCCAACTCATCGCTTGCTTCTGTAGGACCTTCTAGTTCAGAGAGGTTTTCATACTTTAAAAGGTCTGTAAATACTACCATTGCACATCATACACGCAGAGTGCAGGAAAGAGGCTTTATGACACCTGCAAAACCTCAAAGTGATCTTGCTCTTCACAGAAAATCCCACCAACTGCTATCCACAGGCTGCGCCTTCCCGACCCGCATACCGGAGACCCATCAACCTCCCTTGACCGGAGTTCTTTCCGTCCCACCATGTGCCTCTGTTCACTGCGTTGCTTTACCGCGCTGTTCCACAGCCATGAAATGCCTGGGCAGACTCCATTTCAACCCTTAATGGATCGTGACATGGAAACTACGTTGCAAATGAGGCTCTTCGTAAAAGTCCCCGTGGAATTAAACAGCCCGTGGAGACAAACCACCAGGCTTTCATGTCGCGAGGCAGTGCTTCTCCCAGGCCTTCAGATGTTTAATCGCTGATGTTTCTTGCCAGTGACAAACAGTTGCTGGTGCTGTCAATCTGTTGCCTTTCACGAACACAGAAGTCATGAAGAATTCATGGGGAGCCCTGGTAAATGTCAGACACCTTCAAAGAAAGCTTTTTAATCACTTAAAAAAATAAAATATACAAACCAAACCGTGTATGATTCATAGAAATTTCTTTTATCAATGAAGAAACTATTTTTGACACTTATATAGGCTCAGGTTTGAGATATGAGACTTGCCCATCGTATAATACCACAGAAGCCACAGATAATTTGGACATTCAAGTGGGTCATTTTATACTTACCATGATGATAATACTATTATGACTACATTTATAGTCATAGCTCTATAAAATTATCACTGGCTATTTCTATAGTGTACCTATATTTTTATAAAACTTGAAGAATTCAAGGATCTAATTTGCATAAATCCCTGTGGTTTGAGAGGTAGTTTTTATTTTTTCATTTTCATTTTCATTTTATTTTTACTTTTTTGTGGTACCGAGGATTTTGTGGTACTCAGGACCCTGAACTTGCCAGGCAAGTGCTTATACTACTGAGCTATCTCCTCCACCCTTGAATGGTAGTTTTTAAACTATATATTTTAAGTCTAGTTTTTAGTATAGTTAGCTATATTTAGAAAGATTAAGAAAATTTTCAGCTAGTCAGACAATGGAAGAATAAAGAAAAGAAATTATTTGGATTTCACTTGTGATGCTTGTAGCATATCAACATATCATTTCTCTGATACCATGAAGAAATTTAATACTTAAAATTATAATCATAGAGTTTACAATAATTAAAACCCATAATGACTAAAACTTTGAAAACTATTGTAAGTGATAGTTATGACTGCTGTTTTGATCACTTTCGTGATTGGGAAAATTCAACAGACCTAGAAGATAAATGAAGATTCTAAGAACGTTTCACGTAGACAAATTCCAATCAGTTGTATCCCGCAAATATTTTTCCCACTTCTGTTCCAAGGCTTTAGAAGACAGAAAACAACCCCCTTTTCACCTTCCTGGAGGGCTTCTTTCCGGGCTCCTTATCATCCTCACAGTCACTTAAGGCTGCGACCTTGGCTTATGGGATTTCCTCCCAATAAACTTCAAAAACAGTTTTCAAATCCTGCTAGATTCTTTTGGAATTTGTTTTTGAGTTGACTTCTCTGTTCTATAATTAATGAAAAGACATGTTTCATTAATTATTTACTCCAAAAAGTAAAACTTTGAAAACTGCATTAAGTATTGTTTTAAAGGCTGCCCATAGGTAATTAAAACTAAAATTTTCAATAAAATATTCACATATTTTATGGATGCTAAGAAAAAGTATATCTGAAAGACAAAAAATACTGTATTTTATTGTATCTGAATTTAGTAGTCATTTTTTAAAAAAACAAGGTTAATATGCTGATTATGAAATAAAACGTTTTATTTTTAATTTTACATTAAAAACAAAAGAAAACAGCCTGGAAGTATATGAGAAGAAGCAAAACATAATTTCTTATTCTTCAGTGAGGCATTTTATGCAGCACTGATTCTTAAACAATGCTACAACAATGATCTGTACATCCTTGGAAAATGTTACTAGATTTTTTTTTCAAATTTTTGTTAAAAGTATTTTTTTTGTTGTTGTTGTTCACAAAAATACCACACTTGGGAAATATCAATGAAATTTTTCCAAGCCAGGTAAGTAGATCCTTGACCCAAACTAGTCCAAGTCAACTCTCCTAAAACTTTGAATATGAATATGGTGATTCAAGGACAGAAAAAATTATTTGAATCAGATGGTGATAAACATGAGGTCAACAGTCAGTTTCCTCTCCTTGGCTTCCAAAAGAGACTCTTCTGCTTTCAATAGCTATCTATTCTCCTATCCCTCCCTTCTCCTCCTTTGGCAAGGTGCCTTTGCTTGATCTGTTGCTTGCAACCAAAGAATCAAAACATCTTCGTGTGTTGCTTTGTGTCTTGTTTCTGTTACTGTTATGACATATTGCTGTAATCTTCAAAAAAATTTAGCATTGTAATAATGTTCTATGGCATGGATGTGGCATGGTTTTATTTACTAATTTATTTTTTCTTATTCCAATATTATTTTTAATAATTTTATTGGCAAACAAATAGCAATGAGACAGTTTCAAAACCTATTAGTAGGACAGTTTCAATAATTAATGCATTGCTTCTTAGTGGTTATTCATAGTACAAGATGCAGACAAGCTATCCTGTCCACAAATACTATTAGTACAAATTTTTCTATTCATTGAATTCAGAGAAAGTAGCATATATCTATTGTAACTATTTTGAATATATGGATGCAAAATGTCCCTTCATTTGTGTCCCCTTTTTTCGTTTAATTTTGTCAAAGATGGATATTCCATTGTCATTTAAGTATTGTAGATGCGTGAATTCAGCAAAATAATCCCATATAGTCCAGTAGTCCATAATAGTAGTGGATTATCTGTAGGGCTGGCAATGTCAGAAGTTGTTGACTTGTGGGGCCAGGGAGACGGCTCAGTAGAATAAGTGCTCTTGGGCAATTGCAAGGGTCTGAGTTCAATACCTGGTTCCACCAAAAAACCCAAAAAAACCCAAACAAACAAGAAGTTATTTATTTATTTTAAAGCGAATAAGAAACAAAAACAGAACAGTAAAACAATAGAATGTCAAAACAAGATAATGGGAAATTAGCAATGTTGTTATGTTGTGTACTGCTATCTTCAAAGTAGTTGCTCAGAATACCTGATACAATTACGCAAGATTGATCAAACAATTAAATATTAATTGTTCCTTTCCATAAGCCAATAGATATTAGTGGTGCAATTATCTTAGTTGTCATATTTATATTATATATATATATATATACATATCTAGTGCTCCAAAAATAAATGTGTTCTATAAAATATTTTCAATTTGATATGAGTGTTGTACTTCAGATTGATTTACTTAATTGTCAAATTGTACTACATTAATACTTGCTGCATTTCATCGTTTTATTGATATCATGAGCTAGGCTATATTAATTTACTTTTTCTTTTATTTTTAATAATTTTATTGAGAGACAAATAGCAATGAGACAATTTCAAAACCGATTAGTAGGACAGTTTCAATAATTAATACATTGCATATTGTTTTCTTCTTAGTGGTTATTCATAGTACAAGATGCAGACATGATATCCTGTCCAAACAGTATTAGTACAAATCTTTCTATTCTTTTAATTAAGAGAAAGTAGCTATATACCTATCCTAACTATTTTGAATATATAGATACAAAATGGTTGTTCATTTGTATCCTCTTTTTTGTTTAGTTTCATCAGAAATAGGTGTTCCATTGCCATTTAAATATTGTAGGTGCATGAATTCAGCAAAATATTCCAATATAGTCCAGTAGTCCATAATAGTAGTGGGTTATCCATAGGACTGGTAATGTCAGAAGTTGTTGACTTCAACCTTTTACAGCTCAGTCTATTAATATGGTTTTACTTTTTATACATCATTTTTATACTTTTCTGCTGAATGGTTAAAACCAAGATAAAGCAAGACCTATCTAACAAGAAATGTGGCTTTTGTATCTGATAAGGTCAGTCAAATATACTTTTTCTTATCAGTACATGCTTGCGTTAAGTCATCGTTATGTTCCTTGTGTGGTGCTGGTGCATGTGCATAACACATCCCAGTTCCCTTGTCATCCCCTTTCCCTCCTCCTACTCATTATCTCTTGTATCTAATTTACACTCCCACCAACAGTATACTACTCATAGAAAGGTCTTCTCGTTGTCTGTTATCTAACTTCTTTATTTATAATTTGGATTTTTCATATAAGAGAAACAATGTGATGTCTAACCTTGTGTATCTGATTTATTTCACTTAATATTATGTTCTCAAGGTGCACCCATTTTCCTACAAGTGACCCAAGTTTATTGTTCTTTATGAAGCGCAGTACTCTGTTGTGTGTATGTAGCACAGTTTCTTCATCCATTCATATGTTGATGGACATATTACCTGCTTTAAACAGAGCTCTTATGAATTGTGCTGCTGTAAACATGGGAAGGCATGGGTCACTATAATAAGATGTCTTTAATTCTTTAGGGAATAAAGATCTAGAGGGAGAAATGGCTAGGCCGAAGGAAGTTTCTAGTTCCATTTTCTGAGGAATCTCCATACTGGTTTCCATAAGAGATGCACTAATTTACACTCCCACCAACAGTATAGATGTGTTCCTTTCACCCCATACAGGATTGCCTCAGCATTTGTCACTACTTGTTTCTTATATCTTTCAAAATTAGTTACATTCTGTGAAAAAATTGTTTGAATTCTTTAGAAAAGTGTCTTGTTATGAATTTGCATGGTTAAGTCCCTACAGGAATCACTCCTATCATGAAATGTCCCTGACCCAGCACACATGTCTAAATTACAGTGCAGCTATATCAAGGTCTGACTCAAAAACAAATCCTATTTCATGAACGTTTTTGTTTCTGGTTTGCATGTTAAGAAAACGATATTACAATTAAAATATCTACTTAGAGGCTTACGTCATTGAAGAAATCGTTGACACCATGGTCAGTAGACAATATACAGCACAGAGTAATTTTAAATGCAGTTATCCTGAATTTAATCTTCTTAAAATCTAGAGACTTACAAAATTTAATCTGTCAAATGATTAATGGATGCAAAGAAAATTCCACTCATGAGCTATGTTATAGGATAAATTTGGAACTCGTTTTCATATTTGTGTTTTTTCAGATAGTGTCTCTGATTAGATATGATAGATAAAAGGGATCCATGAAAATCTAAAGAAAAATATATATAAATTATGAATAAGTGAAACATAATAGTAGTTGATAATGTACATACATGTGTGTATGCATGTGTTTCACTTGGATTTAAAAACAGAGATAGATTTAGGAGTAGAAGTATGATTTGACTTCAAAATTTAACTGCAAATTTAATTATAAGTAAAGTAAACCAAGTTAAATACATCCTTTCTGACTTTATGATTTACTCTGGGACCTGGGATCAAGAACTCTCCCACTCTTTTGAGAGAACTCTTCGATTTTCTCAAAACAACTCACTTCCTGTTTTGAGATACTGTTTTTGAAATGCAGTCGTAGCAGATGGATTTTTTTTATTGTATTTTTTTTTTTTTTAATGAAACCAAGGATTGAACTCAGGCCCTTGCACTTGCCAGGAAAGTACTTATTCCACTTAGCCATTTCCCTAACCCCGATTTGTATTTTTTTAACCTAGATCTTGCTCAGTTCTTTCTCCCTACCAAGCCTCTAATAGATGTGACGTGTGTGTGTTCCCTACACAGGAGTGCTGCCTTCCCTCACCAGGTGACTAGCACTCCACATCTCCGGTGTCACGGGGCAGAGTGTGGCCCGCATCCCCAGGGGTCTCCTGAGAACCTCACGGCAGGCTGAGAGTTTCTGCTGACTCTCCACAAACACATGCAAGGAATCTTGCTATTATACTTTGATTTTTCTGTTGTTTGTCACTGCATGTTCACTTGCAAGGTGAGCTTTTTTCTAATGAAATCATGAACAACATCAGTATGATCTGTGATGGCCAAATCCCTGACGTCTTCATTATTTTGCTTGGAATTGTTTCTACTACTCTATCCAGTAGTAAGAATGGTCCTTTATCGCTTGCTGGGATGTGGCATGGAAAAAAAGGAGCATGACTCTCTACTTTCAATGACAAATCAAAGTAAATGAATTGATTACTCAATGTAGGAGAGTATGATTACTTCTCCATTCATGATGGTACAATTGTTTAACCTTGTTCATGGCAAAGGACCGATGTACATACAATCATGGCATTTTAACACAGAGGATGTGTGACTACATGTAAAGAAGTGTAGATTATTAGGTAGATGGATGGCTGGGTACAAGATATGTTGATACAAGATATATTGATGGATGGCTATATTCAAGATATATTTTATAGCTGGTTAAGTAAAAATAAAAATAATAATCAAGGACATTAATATTTTTTACTTTTCATCAATTCTTCTTCCATTCCTTTAAAAATATGTTACACATGTCTTTGTGGTGGATGTCGAAGTGGTAACTGTCCTCATACTCAAAAAAGCAAGGAACAGTGACCAGCATGCTTTGAATTTTCCTGAGTTGTGAATGATCTTTTCTATTTTTTATGCAAACTGCAGAAATACACATATGCAATGAAGTGGTGAAAGAATAATTTGAAATCTGCTTGAAAATATTTTTGCATTTTCTATGAAATATAAAAAAAAGCTGAGAATATGGTAAGATCCAGAAAGAACTAGGCTTTGAGGCAAGATATACTATAAATGACTTAACTAAATGTTTTCTCATTTATTATATGAGCTACTGAAGCAAAGCACTGTTGCCTCACTTATAAAATGAGAAATTTGGCTCTAGAATGTTGCATCTAATTTTGACATTCAGTGATATTTTACATATTTGTCAACGTTTTAAGGTTTAATCTAAGATTTCATAAATAGCTTGTACCATATCAGTATTTTGAGGTATATTTGAAAATGCATTCTATCGTGTACATATTATTTGTGCTTCATGTAACTATATTTTACTTTCCCTGAAATGAATCCTAGGTGCCATCCCGATGTTGTCCATTGTGCAAAACAGATATTCTAAATTTAGAGCTTAGTTTATAAAATATGTTATCAATTAGAATTGTACTGAATTATACACTCCCATAACTACTGAATATTCAAGAATATATAGCGCAAGTCTTGCAAAGATTCTTATGACACTTTGCAAAAACAAGAATGTTTATGAGAATCAGTACAAATTCACAGGAGTTCTTTGTTCCAAACACCAGAGAAAATGATTTTGACTTTTTATTTTACGTATGTGGATAGATAGGTTGATAGCTAGCTAGCTGGCTAGTTACATAGATAGATATGGTGTGGTATTAACCTAATGTCTTAACGGTAAATAGAAAAGTGTGTGGCATTAGTAGCATCTATACTTCAAAATTAGTTTTCTAAGATGTACAGATCTATCTGCATTTCTTGGGCATTTTTCTTAGGACAGAATTACATGCATGTATTATATGAGCATAATGCCCATGGGCATCATCATTGAAGAATGCAGTCAGAAGGAGTACCTCATGCTGTAACTGACAATAATTCACGTTAGAATAGCCTCTTAATTTTTTGATATTTAAAATCTATAAGTTTATACATACAATTATAGGTTATACTGTCTTTGGCAAAATACAAGAAAATAGAACCTGAAATAAAATTAAACATTAATTTGTCCTGATCTTTGAAATATGTCATTATGATTTATTGTTCATTTTCAGCTCTTCTAGGAAGAATATTCTAGGTCAATATCCAAGTTAGATTGCACAGCTCCTTGGAAACTACCTTCTGTAATTCTTACCATACTTTACTGCTAATTCCTTGCTTAATAGCTGTTCATAGCCATGGGCTCCTTATGTGCAAGATTCTGGCTAGTGCTGTTCACTACTGTATCTTCCATCCCTAACACAGTGCTTCTGCTGGAGAAGCCTAGAAGGCATTTTGAAATGAATGTATAAGTGACCCAGAGTACATATGTCATTTACTGGGGTCTCTGAGAAGTAGGAAATAGGTAGTACAATTTCAAAAACTTGAGCTGCAGTTGTTGGACTATAGCTAGGTCTACTTACTAATAACTAAATTATTTTTGAATGTCAACCTTAAGTTCACAGTGTTTCCAGTATCTTAATTTTTATTATGTTCTTTTTTACAGACCCATTACTACCTACAGTGGTACATAGTATATGCCATCATCCATACCCATTGCATCATACATGTTTAACTTTCACCATTGACTCCATGGCCATAGCCAAATTATTCAGCCTCAAGAAACATCAATTTCTGGGCCACCAAGATAGTTCAGTGGTCTAAACCATCTGTTTAGGCAATCTTAGGCAAGTGCAGGGACCATGGTTCAATCTCCAGCACCACATGCTGCACCAGCCTCACCCCCAGGGAGGGCTGAGCAAACATCCCCCCCAAAAACAGAAGAAAAAAGCATCAATTTCTTTATTTCCAAAATGGGTATTACAGCTCCTCACACGTTTAAGTCATGTGCGTTTTTCTGAGATACTGAATGAGATAATTCCCATGATTTTTTTTTTTTTTTGAGAGAATGGTACAAATGGTGTTTGTATGAACTGTGATCATAGCATGATAGCACAATTATCTCAAAGACAACTGTCGCTACAATGTTGTCTGCTTGAGGCTATGTCTCGTATTTCATAGCTACTTTATTTCAGTTTTCAGCAAACTATTGATGTTTGCAACCAGCGAATCTACAAAGACACTTATTCCACAGAACTCTTGAAGCAGCTTTACCTGGGACTGAGCCAGGTGGAGAACACATTTGTCACAGTTTTGCAAATACAAAGGGTTTGAAGGACTGAAATCCTCCCTGGAACTATAATATCACTGTTTGTACGAAAGATGGTGATGTCTCTCATGGTATTAATTTTAACCAAGTGCAATCCTTTTAAAAAATTCTTTGAACATTTATGCCATTAATTCAAATGCAGAAACCAATTAACTGTGTATTCCGTAATCAAATCAATTTCACGCGAATGCCCCAAATTTCAAGAGGCTTTGGAAACACTGTGAAAGTGAAATGGAACAAATGGTACATTTGATGCCAGCATAGGAAATGTTTCATTAATTTTTCAGCCCAAAATATAGCTGTGCGGTGTTATGTAAGTCACTAAATATGTCCGTGTTACCTTAATCATGCTGTTTGAAATCAGCATGGTGTTATTTTGGTATAGCTCAAAGAGAGAAGGGTTTGTTGAAGAAAACCATTAAAGAACCTTGGTTGTCATAGGTATGAGAGTTGGCGTTTTCTTAAAATTTGCAGAGGATTTTTAGGTAAATTAATTAAACTCATGAGAAGAAAGATTTGTACTAATAGTGTTTGGAAAGGATGTCATGTCTGCATCTTATACTATGAATAACTACTATGAAGATAACAATATGCAATGTATTAATTATTGTACCTGTCCTATTAACCTGTTTTGAAACTGTCTCATTGTTATTTCTTTCTCAATAAAATTAATAAAAAATTAATTACATTCTTTATTATTTAAGATTACATTTTGTATGCTATTTTAAAGAGAATAAAACAATATAAATGATACATAATTTCAAAACAAAATGATAGAAAATTAATATGATTATTGTACTGCCTACTGCTATCTTCAAAGTAGTTGTTCAGCTCACCACATATAGCCAGGAAAAATTGATTCAACAATTAGGCATTTAGATTATATTGTGAGAAATGTCAGGAGTCATTTTTGCATTGTTACATTTACCCCATTCTAACCTTATCTATCCACTTCTGAGAGAGACCGAGGCATCTGCTAATAAACCAACCATGTGAACTATGGCGCTGGTTATTATAATAATGTCCTCATAATAATAGGTTGTGCTTAATGATTGTATCATGCCCTACTATAGAATGTGACCCTGCAAGGATTGGAGTGCTCAGTTACTGTGACCTCAGCAACCTTGGCAATGGTAGATGTGCTTTTCTGCCTTATTTGCTAAAACTAAAAATTAACTGATCAAAGGCATTATGTGTTATCCATAATAGTAAAGCATCTTCTTGCTAAGATCATGGGAGGGAGAGTGCCTGTGGGGGGAGCACAGGTGAACAGCACAGGGAGTGGCTACATGGACAGTGGAAAATTGCTTTTCCACAAGTAAGTCTGTTCCTTACCATTCCAAAATGTCCTAGCCTTGTATCTTCTTGCAAAAATTATCCTCTTTGTGTACCAATTTTCTCCTGATGGAAAGGAAATTATACTACCTACTTGGTAGGTGGTGTGACAACCAGGTGGTGTGATAACCAGGTGGTGTGTTAGCAGAGTTAGTGCACGTAGCATCTTCAGAATGGTGCCTGGTACATGGTAAGCAGGGGAGCACTTACACATGTTTAGCAGCCAATTTTTTTTTTTTTTTTTTTTTTTTAGTGCATTTAACAGCAATTGTTAATTTCTCTAAGTACTCTCATTAAGAACTAGTTTCACAACTATGCTTTTGAGTGAACATGTGAAGTTTGTTTTCCCTTAATCTTTGGTTTCCACTGTTAGAATTGTATATATTTTAGATTCTAACATTATTAAAATAATTATTATTTTGCTTTAATAAGTGAAATATTTTGTTTCTTCTAAGATGTCCTTTCTTCCTTCTCTCTTTCTTTCCTTCCTTTTTTCCTTCCCTTTGTCTCTCTGTCTCTCTCTCCTCCCTCTCTCCCTCACTTCCTTTCTTCCTCCCTCTCCCCTCCTCTCCTTTCACAATGAAACAGTTTTTGAGTCAGAAAGCATATGTGGCAATGAAAATAGAAAAATACATAATCCATACCCTTAAAGATTCCATAGCAAGATAGCTCAGCAGACTAAGCACCGGCTTTGGCAAGTGCAGGGACCAAGCTTCAAACCCTGGTCCCACAGGCCAGGCCAGACCTGCCCCTGGGGCGTGCTGAGCCTGTGACCCAGTCCAGGCATGGTGGTGCATGGCTATAATCCCAGCGCTGGGTAGGCTGCAAACAGAAAGATCACTGTGAGTCCGGGTTATGTAGTGAGACCCTGTACCAAATACAGAAAAGTGAAAAAAAATTCATAGCTTGTGAAAGGAGACATTTAAGCAGACAATGAAAATCAAAGTGATAAGTGGCACAGGAGTATGAGCAGTTACTTCTTAGAAGAGTGACTCTTCCATGAGCTAGATAGTAGCTTTCAGGCATGCTTAGTTGTGGAAATGATAGCTGAATTTTGGATATTTTGTTCCACAAAATGGTCTATATTGCAGTCCTCTGAGTTTGAAGTTCAAGTTAAACATTTCTGCTTGATTCCCTTTCTTTACTTACAAATTGAGCTGGATTATTGCTAGTACCATACAGGGAAAAAAAATCTTAAAAACTTGATACCTCTGGTTCCTCTACCTCCTACTGGGAAAGGGTAAGATAAATGTCCCCTTGATGCAGAGTTTTCCTAAGATCATACAGCTCTTATGTGACAGAGTCAGAGCCACTGTACGAGATTTTCTCTCAGTACAAGGCTGTCTGCCCCATTGCACATTCTTTTCAAAATTTCCCAAAAGAACAGATTTAGAAAATGGTCAAGAAGTACGGCACAGTTTTTTGTAAGCTTGATACAAGTAGATCGTTTAACATGTTCATTTAAAAAGAATTAGTTACCTTTTTTGTGCAGAGAAGTAAAGACTAGGAGAAAAGATGCAATTTGTTCAAGGTCATACAGTAGCTGGTGGATTATCATGTTCCTACTGAATGGTCTGTCTCTAAGATCTGTACCTTGAGGTGTTATTTCAGTTCTTGTTAATATCCAGATGAGTCACATGATGCCCACTCTTAAGGATTTTAGTCTAGTGGAAAGACATGAAGAAGCAACAGTAGTATGAGGAAAAGAGGCATATTCTGTAATTATAACCAATTGGGACAGTGAGATAAAAGTTTTCTCTTAAGAGATCAGGCAAAGGAGACTGGGGAGATAGCTCATCAGTCTAAGCACCTGCTTGGCAACTGTAAGGGGTTTGATCCTTGGTACCACGTGCCTTGCCTGATATGTGGGCCCCAAAATCAGGTGTGGTGATGCACACCAGTAGTCCCCGAGCTGGGGAGGCTGAGACAGGAAGATCACTGCAAGTCTGAACTGTGTAGTGAGACACTGCACCAAATAAATACATAAATAAGTAAATAAAGAATTTTTTAAAAAAATGAACTTAAGGAAAGAGAATGGGGATATAGCTCATCAGCATAAATGCCTATCTGAGAAGCATAAGATCCTAAGTTTGAAAAGAGTTCAGGGAAACCTTGAGAGTTTGGGATGAATTTGTAGAAAAGGTGCTATCTGCAATGACATTTAGTAATGTGTATGATTCAGATGTGGGAAGATGGCATGAAAATGGGAAGGGCAATCCTGAGGATCTCTAGCACACAGTTCTGTATTCTAGAGGACTTCTGCTCTTTTGTGTGTAGAGTGAGAAGCTCCCTTCTAACAATGAGTTGGGATATATAAAAGATGTACGAGGAGCAGAACCACCAAGGTCAGTGGGACAAGATGATGAGATGCAAGGCTTTCTACTTGTGAATCTGGACAGGTTCCCATGCTCTGCAAAGAACCCTGTGGGCAGTTAGCAGAGGAACAGAATGAGCTGAATGGAGCTTGATTTTCTGTCTCCCGATGTAAAGAAGTCAGTGTTTCAAATGTTATCTTCTTTAAAATCCATTTCCCAGAATTTGCTTTCGAAAATTTCCTTGTTCATACAATCTGTATGTATCTAATAAAATGCTCAATATTTTTATTCCTGTTGATCTTTTTGTCTTTCTTTCTTTCTTTCTTTCTTTCTTTCTTTCTTTCTTTCTTTCTTTCTTTCTTTCTTTCTTGCTTGCTTGCTTGCTTGCTTGCTTGCTTGCTTGCTTTCCTTCTTCCTTTTTGGTGGCCTCAGAATACCTTCAGGACAGGTCTGGTTTGGCTTGAGGATCCGTGGATTGAACCACAGCATCCTGAGCCTCTGTTGAAGCAGGTACTTAAACACCTGAGCTAGTGGGCAGGCCCTCTATTTTGTTTTCTTGAGACAGGGTCTCACTGTGTAGCTCAGGCTGGTCTTCATTTCCCTACATCACCCAGATTGGCCTTGAATTTAGTCATCCCATTGCCTCAGCCTCCTCTGAATCCTGAGTGCTAAGATTATAGGCGGGGTCCACCACACCCAGATCCCAATGACACTTGGATTTAAAGTTTGAGTTTTTATTGTCAGGATTCAGATTGTGTATACAGCATAGTCACTGAGTCAGCAAACTTTTATCCAGTTAACTGAGAATTGAATTTTGGTCAGTACTGCTTCACCTAAAGCTGAGTAGTTTTTTTTTGTTGTTGTTGTTGTTTATTTGTTTTGTTTTGTTTTTTAATGACCAAGAAAATAGGAATCATAAAGGTGATCAATTTAGTAAATTATAATGTTATGTTGCTATGCCAGACAGAGAAAAAATAAGTGTTTTTATGGTTGATAACAACACCAAGTATTTAGTGAGAGCTTTCCATAATCTGGTCCTGCGGGGGTAACCTTCCCTCTGTCAACTTTGGTTGCCATCTAATCCTGACTACTACTTCAAACAAGGAAATGAAGATCCCAGCAGGTTTGATCATTTGCACAGTTCATGTAATTGGTGAGATGGCAGAGCAGGCGCCAAGCCCCCTGCATTTCTGGCTTCAAGGGCGGTGCTTTAGTTTCTTCTGCACAGAGCATCATAGCTATTAGTGGAAACTTTTTTTTAACTTTGCATTTTCTGTGTAGCACATTCAGCCAGCTTTACAAATACAGAACATTTTATACAAGGCCAATTCTAGCAGCCAATTTTTTTTTTTTTTTACCATGTTTTAGCATAAAAAATTCATTCTATTTGATTGCTACCCTTTGATTTTATTTTGACTGTTGTCACCTTGAATTTGTAATGAAATATAGGGAAGAAGGAACCAAAAATTTATAATCCTTGAGAGATGTCAGAATACATTTTACAAATACCTTGCTTGATGTTACAAGAACTTCAGATTGGGTTTGAAAAAATACATGTCATTATGCCCTGTGGCTTTTTCTGACCTGTCACGGTGCCACACAGATTCCCGTAACTTTTCATAGATGCTGAGAATAGTTTTGCTGAATAAAGAGGCCTTTTTGGAAATGCGTGGAGGTTAACATTATGCACATGAAAATGTGCAGCTTCTCACACCCTGTCAGATTTGCGCAATTATCCTACCATCTTGCTGCCTGTCCCCGCCTCCTCATCATTTCCTTAAATTGCTATGGAAATTAAATCGTGAGAGACACTCTTCTTGCAAAGATGCCTCCTTCAGAATCCTCTCTGCTTCACCCTAGCCGATTTGGAATGGAAAAAGCAGGCCACACTCACACGGCATTTAGAAAGGGCCTGAGCCAGACCTAAAAGGCATAATTTGTTTGACATCTGTGTGCTGGCGTCATGTTGCATCGAAACAACCCGGGATGCTCAAATGAAAGGAAGCATTCTGTTGTATTGGCTGAAGCATTTAATGAGCTAATAGCAGTCACTTTTATCTCTCATCTGTAGAATTAGGACAGTTACACTTGTAAAGGGCCCGTCCCCTGTTACATTATTTCACGATCACACTGGTACCTTGAATATATTTTCTATAATTTTGTGTTCATATCTTCTTCCCGTACATACTGTGCACAGCACAGCTGGAAGCAGAGACTTTTTAAAAGTCTTCACTCAAAGAGATTAAGGTCTTATTAGTGAAGTCAAGAAGCTTATTTGTCACTTGTGAGTGATGCGTCCCTTCACCACACCTTCTCAGAGTCAGAATCTGGATGACTGGGCAGGCCTGCTCTCTGTCCCTGTAGGTAGCCAACAGTGACTTAATACCAAATGTTGAAATGGTCCTTGGGAGCCAAACATCTGGCCTGACCACTTTTCATTGCTGAGTTTATAGAGAACTTATTTTTAAAAATTTGGAAGCTGCATAGGAATCAGCAGCACACTCACATTTCTTGTTCTCTCTCTCTCTCTCTCTCTCTCCCTCCCTCCCTCCCTCCCTCTCCCTCCCTCCCTCTCTCTCTCTCTCTGACAGAACTGGGGATTGAACTCAGACCCTTGCTCTTGCCAGGGAAGAGCTTATTCCCCTGAGCCATCTCCCTGGCCCCTGCACTCCCATTTTTAAGTACGTTAATGACCTTGAGGCTCAAGATACGTTCCTTATACAACTGAAAATCTTCAAAACTGTTATGTATTATCTTAAATATTTAATTTAAATAATAAAGAAATGTCTGTGAAAGTAGAAAGACCTTGGCCATGGGATAAGTGGACAGTATAAATAGCTGTATTAATAGTATGACTGTACACAGTAGATGTGCACAATGGTAGTCTTTGCTTATGGCAGGAACTCAATTTAAGTGCTAGAAATTTAAGAATTAGATAGAGCAAGTTTTCCATATGGACCTTGCTGAGACCACTAACTACTGAATATTCAGCAAGTGTTCTACTTCCATCCAGAATCTTTGTCCTTTTGAGACGGTAGTGGAGCTAATTACTCTCAGAAGCCCATGCTGAAAATATCTATTTTCAGTTATGACTAAAAATTAACTAACTTTCTTGCCCAAATCCAAATACAAGGAGGAATCAGATTGTAGACCCTTGCTTTTTGCAGTTTAGAGCACAATGCATCATTTTCTACTGTTATTTTGAATATGACTCTTTTAAATTCTCACCTTATAGCCTTGGTAAAATTAGAGTTTATTTATTTATTTATATTTTAGGGAAGGGTCTACAGGGTGTTCAGAGTCTTGCCACTAGATTGGACTTGTAGTGATCCACCTACTCCCAAGAGCTGGGATTACAGGCGTGTGCCACCACGCTCAATCTCAATTGCTGTTGCAGGCCTGGGGAACCAAACTCCTGGCCCCTGCACCTGTTTGCAGGCACTTTAATCTGCTGAGCTATTTGGTCGGCCCTTTAGAATTTGTCTTAATTAAGGATTCTGCTTTAGAGGTCAATTGCTGAATGATATCTGCCATTTGCATTTACTTTATGATCTTAAATGAAACATTCCAAACTTCTATGTTTCTATGCTTTCAAGACCCTTAAGTTCAACAAAATTTGGGATGGTGATAATTGTGATCATTTCCCCTTTCCTGAAAGCTCTCTGCTGATCCAGTTGTCCATCCTCAGTCAGATGGCTTTCATGATTGCCTGTTTCACTTTTAGCCTTTCTTAGTTCATTTTATTTATTTGGTGACACATGGTCTCACTCTGCAGTTCAGACTCACAGTGAGCCTCTTGCCTCAGCCTTCCTGGCACAGGGGTTACAGGTGTGTGCCACCACTCCCAGTTTAAGGGCTGGGGTTGCCTGGTATGGCATGTGGACTGGACCTTGCACTTGCCAGGCAGGCATTTAGACCAGCAAGCTATCTCCCCAGCCTTGTATCTCTTAGACTTTCAATAGTAGTATGAAAATAACTTCTCATCTGCTTTTACCTAAAGGACCAAATATTTTTTTTCTATCATTGACAGTATTACTAGAAGTTCCTGGAAAGGCTTTTCCTGTGCACCACCCACTGCTATGCTATAAGCTTCCCAAGGAACCAAAGCTTTGGCTAATAGAGCAGTCAGGGTTCTTCAGTGTTAGTGCTCTTCCTCTGAGGTAGTTACAGAAATGACTTAGCATTTCACATTCTGGTGTCTTAAATTGGAATTGGAAACAAATAACATGCATACTAGCACTTTTTTTAGCAATTGCACAATGAAGAAGAGGCTTGTGAAAGGTTTTGTTTTCTCCAGCATATTTTTGATGATTCTTCATGGGGTTTTTGATAAGAAAAAGGAAAGCAGTAAGGCTGGAGGGTAATTTATCATAGCTGGAACAAAACCTTCTTTAATGCCTCTGAAAAGTTGTAGCCACAGCAGAATCAGAGATGTGACAGAGATAGTTATTTTAGAATTTTTGTAATGAAACTAATTTTACACTGAACATTTATGGTGAATATCAGTTCCAGTTTTTCATAATTATTTGCTCATTTGTTCTTTTAGTATGATGATATCCTCCTAATCATGAAAAATATCTAGATTGACAAGTGCTATCCTATTATTTTTCTTAACTTCTACAATTTCTTTATTTAAATTCTTTTGATGTAGAAAAGTGTTCAAAATTTGTGTTTTGTTTTGTGGTGAAGATAGGGCAGCGAATATTTGTAGCCTAGTTTCATCTGTATTGATAATGATTATGGATTAACAATTAATACATTTTATGGACAGTTAGGAAAATTAATTCTCCAAGTTTCAGTTTCTTTATAAACTTTAGAGTTTATAATATAAAAATTCTAATATTTTCTTTTTTTAGAATCAAGAATTTTTTAAAAATTAATTTTATTGATAAAAAATTGCAATGAGACAGCTTCAAAACAAGTCGGTAGAAGAGTTACAATTAATACACTGCATATTGCTGTCTTTGTAGTAGTCATTCTTAGCACAAGATGCAGACATGATATCCTGTCCAAACGCTCAATATTTCTTTTTAATTTCTATTTTTCAGTACATGTCTGCAGTATATAATAATAACATTCATTTTAAGTACATGGAAGGTGGTACATAGGCATAACACATTTTAATTTAACTTTCTCTCCCCTCATCCCCTCTCCCTCCATCTCTTAGTCTTTTCCCCATTTGTAAAAGATTAAAGATTTTTCTCAATGTCTACAAATTGTGATATTATTTTGGATGGCATATATATATACATATACATATAATATATATACATATTATATATATATATATATATTTATTTATTTATTTATTTATTTATTGTGCATTATTTTAAGTAACATTCTAATGGGTACTGTCGCGCGCAACCTTGCCAGCAAGGAAGACGCAACCACCAGTTCTTCTCCACGCAGTTTATTCAGCCTTTGATAATGTTCTTCCTCCTCCTGGGGGAAACCCGCTCTTAGCTAAATACTTTCTGGGCATCCAATCCGGGATGGCCACGTGGGCATCACCAATAGGTCCAGGTACGAGGAAGTGAGCCATAGCTTTAGCCTTAGCCATATATGGAGTTGTTTATCATGGAGAGCACTCACCCAGCGGGGGCTGGAAGGCGGAAGCCAGCACCATCTTTCAGGCGCGGCTATTCACAGCTCTCTACAGTTCCCCTTTTTTGTTTATAGCAACAGGTGAGAACAGAGGCCCGATCCCTGTTGTGCAAGGACAGAGGCCGGCTCTTGCCCAGGTGCGTTGCACCCAGGGAGTGTCAGCACTGTCCGCTGCCCTTTTTCACAGGGGTGGGGTGGAAGGCATCGAACCCACATGCAATCGGGTATGTTCTCCTTAGATTCCAGCTTGGCCGCTCTGGTCTCTAAGTGCAGTGCTTTGCCTCGCACCCTGTGCCGGTAAACTATTTGTGTAAGGTGGCCAGCCAAACACCAGGGGACTGTCCAGTCTCAATGGCTGCAAAGGCTTGAACTATCATGGCTGTACCGCGACGCTGAAGGAACCTAACACGGCAGATGCACCAC